>JBAMIG010000026.1:7386696-7401141 GCA_037177335.1 Kiunga ballochi | reverse complement strand
TACTACTACTACATACTAACATACATTCTATAAATCCATTCATACTAATATACTTGCATATATACTAACATACATATGTACATACAAACAGACATATATTCATAAATACATAACATCCATACATACTTACAAACATACGTACATACTAACATCCCTATATACTAACATCCATACATAACTCCATATACAAGTACATCTATACATACATTCAAACATACTAACATACTATATTTTTTTTGGCTGAACAACTAAAGGAGGATGGTCCTTCATCTTCTACTTAAACAGTATAAGTTTTTCAGTGCAAGAGCCCTTTTTTCCTCAAATTCATGTAACTATATATTTAAAAATTCTAAAGCAATTTCTATCAAATATCAGTTGCCTAGTTGTTAAGAAATGGACATGCCATGTTTGCTAAAGATGAAGACAAAGACAAAGCTGGTGAGAATTTGATTGAAGGAAATTGAGTAAAGAGACTGAGATAAACTCAGGGTTTCCAAGAACAAAACCTGCTACCGACCAAGTTAGTTTCAGAGACACCGTTACCATAGCAACTTACTCAGAGTTAAACTTAAATTTCTTTGTGAAACAGGATTGAGTTGACTCTCTTATTCTGGTTTACTTAAACCCTCTTCCTGAAACTAAAACCTGGAGTTTGCCTCATTTCAGGGTTAACTAACTCAGAGTCTTCACTAAATCTGCTTTGTGAAACAGACCCCTGCACTGCTGTATTCCTCTGTTTAAACATTGAATATTTTCTCACCCAGCAGAGCACAGCCGGCCGTCTCGCAGGCCTTTGCAATGCCGCCAACTACTGAGGCTGCCACGTCCACATCCAGGTTGCCGCAGGAGAAGTAGTCGAGGAAGAAGAGGGGCTCGGCCCCCTGAGCCAACACATCATTCACACACATGGCCACCAGGTCCTGACCGAGACTGCCATGCTGCCCGCATGCCTGAGCAATCTGATGATGCAGAAGCAAAACATCACCAATGAGAAATGAAGTGGGAAAAAAAGGCTAAATCATCCAACAGAGGGATCATTTCACACCTTGAGCTTGGTCCCAACTCCGTCCGTCCCAGACACCAAGATTGGGTCAATAAATCCTGCAGCTTTCAAATCAAACAGCCCAGCAAAGCCTCCAAGCTCTGCGTTACACCCTGATGGAAACAAATAAACCAGTAAAGTTACCACAACACAGCTTCCTGAACTTATCTTTAGATTTCCTACGAAGGATTTCCTGATGAGGTGGGAATAAGTTACCGGAGCGAGAAGTCGCCCTGGCCAGAGGTTTGATCAGATCCACCAGCTTGTTGCCAGCAGCGATGTCCACACCGCTGTCCTTATAGGTCAGACCTCTGAGGAGAAACAGTGAAACACAGATAGTATATAAAAAATACAGCACAAATACTTTGTTTTAAAAAGAGAAAACAAAACTTGGTCACTAGCAGTAGTCATTACCCGTGTCTGTTCAGGTGGGCGATTGCACGATGACCGATGTCACGCCGGTGCACGGCCCCCGGGAAGCCCACAGCTGCCACGCCCTGATTGGCTGCTTGCAGAGCCGTTTCCAGTGACGGCCTAACCGCTGTCACCGTTAGGACCCGACCACCGCTGGAGACCACACCCTCATCTGTCAGGGTGGTGCCAGCGTGGAACACCTGCAGCCCCATGTCTTCAACCAGGGACAAACCTAAGAAGGACAAAGTGATGGGCTTAAAAAGGATTAGAGAAGATAAATAATTCAGGAGAATAATTAATACAAATGCTCAGATAAAGGAATCATACCCGTGATCTTGACTCCTTTCTTGTAAGACCCGGGGTATCCGGCGCTGGCCATGACCACAGTGACTGCAGAGCTGTCCTGGTGCCATTGGGGGGCGCTGGAGGCCACTTTGCCATTCATTATGTTCATGATCAGCTCATACAGGTCGCTTTTTAGAAGTGGAAGCAGCACCTGCAGCAACGAGACGAAGCAACATTTAATTTCAAAGCAAAGCTTTTGGTGGCAGGACGGCAGTGGCGAGACGCACCTGACACTCCGGATCACCAAAGCGACAGTTGAACTCCAGAACCTTTGGACCCTGCTTCGTCAGCATGAGCCCTGCGTACAGCACGCCTGGAAAAAATGGGACAAAAATACATTTAAATGTAAAATATTGTTCCCCACTTTATTGCTAACACTGCAAAGATGATCAACACATACCAACATAAGGGACCCCCTCCTGCCTCATCCCATCCACAGTCCTCTGCAGCACCGTTTCTCTGATCTGCTGCAGCAGCTCCTCACTCACCTGCACAGCATCAACAAGAGCAAAAAGCTTCAAACAACTGAGCAAAGAAAATCAGGCTGTTGTGACCGAAATCATAAAAACCCACCTGAGGGGTGGGGCAGTAGGCCCCCATGCCGCCAGTGTTTGGCCCCAGGTCTCCATCCTGCAGCCGCTTGTGATCCTGTGCTGGAGGCATCGGCCATACCGAGGTGCCATCACTGAAACACAGACACTTAGAGAGGAAAGAAAGGAGGGGACGAACGATAAATAGCATTTCATGTAGCTGAAAGGTGGAGATGGAGCTGTGCACTTGCAGAAGTACTCACTGATACTTCCTCTCCTTCTAGAAGTTCCTCCACCACCACAGTCTCACCAGCAGATCCAAAAGCTCTGTCCTTCAATGCAAAACAGAAAAAAAAGTGAAACTGATCAAAGCTATGGCCTCACATGTTTTATTCAAAGCTAAAACAGCAAAAAAAACTTTATAGTCTGCCTTAACATGTTTTTTGTATTGTGTTGATATAAAAATGTAGAAAGTGTGTATGTGGAGATATTTTTATTTATTTTTCCAGAAATTATTCCTTAAATTTGAAACCAAATTGTCTTTACAAGGAATTTTCCAAATCATTAAATGTCTAAAAGTATATATTGAGATATTTGTAACAATGTGACACCATATTAAAAATGTTTGAACATTTATTTGGACCCATGCGGTACCACAGCCAGAGATGTGCAAGTAAATCATTTACAGCTTTAAAGAACGTCTCTGCTAATTAAACATCCAATAAATATCTATCTCATACCTTCATGATGTCCATTACAGCCTGACAGGCCTCATCCTGATCTCTTGCCACTATCACACCCTTTCCAGCTGCCAGACCACTGGCCTTCACCACCAGAGCTGGGAAGTCGGCCCTGGAGAGTCCAGAGTTATTACAACCAACTCAAATGACCAGAAAAAACAAGAATCATGGACGCCTGATGCAGTGGATGTGGGGCTTTGTGGATTAATAACAGCTGTTGCTTTGCTTAAAATGACCACAGAAAGGACTTTAAAGAGGGTGTTAATGCAATAAAACGCTGAAATGATCCTGCATGAACATAGTCTTTGAGGATGTCTTATATCATAAAGTCATGAAAATGTGGAGAAAAGGTTTCTGACATGATGCGTTGGGTTTAATTCACAGCAAACAAGAGAAGACATTCCCTTCATGTAACTTAAATCCAGACAGAGCCGTACGTGCGGATGTAGTTGCATGCTTCTTCCGGGTCGGTGAAGGAGCCATAACGAGCCGTGGGAATGCCGTGGCGCTCCATGAAGGCTTTGGAAAAACTCTTACTGGCTTCCAGTTGAGCCGCTTTGGCTGAGGGACCAAAACACGGCACTCCTGCAGCCGTCAGGTCGTCCACGATACCTGCAAGTGATGTTACAGGTGAAGACAAAGTGGAATAAATCCCAGCTGTAGAAAACAGACGATGGGTGATGACCAACCAGCTGCCAGCGGCGCCTCCGGTCCAACCACAACCAGTCCCACATGGTGGTCCTTACAGAACTGAGCCAAGATGGTGTGGTTACTCACAGAGACCTCTGCAGGAAGGGCACAAGAGAGAGCATCATATCATTTAGACCTTCCAACAGTGTATTGATATATTCCTTGTTACCTTACAGGACTGAAAGTAACACAATGTGCGTTTCAGGTGTCACAATAAACTTCTTCCACCTTCTTCATCTTATTGAAATAAACTGTGGGGCATATCAGATTCCTTCCTGTGCATCACATCTCTGCACAGATCATGCAACATGCTGTGTGTCTGCAGCACACACACACACAAGCACAGGTGCTTTTTAACTCTGGGAAATAAACACAAAACTGCACAAGCCATGTCTTTCAGAAAGAGGATCTCTGATGTAAATTCTTCTTATTCTCATAAATTTAGTATTGTAGAGGACCAGAGATGTTTTATTATTAATTACAGCCACGTGAGAGCTGGACGCAGATTACAGTGCTGCTTCTAATTACCCCGCTGTTTCTCACACAAATTACAATTAGCCACAAATAGAGGCAAAAAGTATCCTAATTAAAATACACATAAAAACGATGCATTAAAAAATAAAAATGGTTGAATTTAGAATGACATGACCGAAACGTGCATGAAGTTCCATGACAGACGTCTGCAACAGATAAACACGTTTCCTGTAACCTCCACTATTCAAGTCATGTTACACACTAATAACACACTGGTGCTGCTGTTATTTAAAGCTCAGACTATATGAACCGATTAAAAGAGGCAAGGAGTAAATATAGATTCTGATGTTTATATCAGGCTTCATTGGTTTAAAATGTACACATATCCTATGAGGCGCATGCAATCTCACTACTAACGTCGTCAGAGCATATAAAGCCAACAGAACCACATCATCTGCAAAAAGCAGACCCCCGATAATGCGGTCACAGAAACGGATCCCCTCAACACATCAGCTGCACCTACAAATACTGTAGTCTGGAGTCCAATCCTCACTGCAAACTAATCCGACTTGGTGCCGACAAAGTGTACTCTGACACTAGTCGTACAGAGACCGGACAGCTCATACTAGGTGGTTTGGTACCTCCTACTCTTGGAGCATCCCCCACAGGAGTCCCTGGGAAGCTGACCAAGGCTAAACTTGTCAGTGTAAACTAGGATTGGAAATTCACCTCATGCTGCACTCAGAACCTGAAAGCACAATGGTGGACCTCCACGTCATGTTTCTGATGCGGCATCTTTTAAACACCTACACACCTGGTTTAAACCACAGCAGCAGGAACACAATGTTTTGTCAGAATCAGTGTTCAGATTTACCGGAGTTGCTGATCTTCTCACAGCTGGCTGTGCCTGCGTTTCCCGGAGCCACCAGAACCTGCTGAATCTGTGGCGACTGGGCCAACTTCCAGGCCAAAGCGTGCTCCCGTCCCCCTCCACCAACCACCAACACTCGCTCTGCCATGACACCTGGGTGAGATCAAACACAACTCAGCAAGCAGGCGTTCCCCCAAACAGTCAGAGCAGCTCATTGCTTGTGCTGTGGGATTTAATTGGATGCAGAGACTGACCTATAACAAAGAGGTTTGCCAGGCTGTGAAGAAGTGCTGACCTTTTCTCAGGCCATAGGTTTTATATTATCTTGTAATGTCACACTAACAGGGATCCAATCAGCCAGAACAAAAACATAAGTCAGCAATTGCAAGCTCAAATCAGCAACAGTGGAGGATAAGAGCTCATTTGCATAGAAAAGCAAAGCCATTATCAGGCGAACGGCTCAGTCCAGAGCCTCACTTTTAGCTTTTTTACGCACAGACCATAATGACTGGATGCCATTCTGTCTCTGAACAAACCGATATTACGGTAAACCAATATTTAACTATTTATTTGTACAGCCGATGGCTGTAATGTGTGGATTTCAGTGCTTTCTGAAATAAGCTGCAAAAAAAGTTTGATTTTATTGAATGCATTACGTTGAGATATTTAAACACTGACATTTATTTAAATGTGCACATAAATATGTGAGTTCCTGTGTTAAAGAATCTGTTGTGCAAAGTGTAAACAAAGTGTAAACAATGTCCCTTCATCACTCAATTTAATCCCAACAACAAGATAAAAACAGTGATCTGACGAGTCATTTAATTTCAAAACATGTCTGCTTGTAGTTTGCAAGATGCAAGACTACAAAGACTTCTGTCCTACATGTCAAACAAACTGAGGTCAGAGTTCAAATAGTTCCAGCGTAAAAAAGTGGGTTGTGCAACTGTATATAGGGGAAAAAGCCCATAAACTACAACACAAAGGAATGAGTGTTGGACTGTGGATGCACATGTCCCACAATTAGTCAAATCACTGACTTTGATTGAAATCAGTCCGCTCATGTGACTCACATTTTGCAGAGCATGGCTTAAATAAAACACCCATTTTAAAGAAACTAAACAAAATAAACTCATTTCTGTTACACTTTTTCATTCATTTTCTGCAGTTTTATCTCAATAACTCGCTCACTTACAGCATACACTTTTATCAAACATTCATTCTTATACTTTCTTTCTGATTCAGAAATACAGCAACATACACAAATGCACAGAGTTTGCATTTGCACGTGCGTTTTCACACTCACCTGTTAGTCTGTTTTTAACTGAGAAGCAGGAATTAGCCGGAGCCCAGTTCAGAACCAAAGTGTGATGAGAAGCCTCTGCTCTCAGCCAGACCGACCGTCTGCAAGGCTGCAAAGTAATGACACCACACACACTAATAAAACACACCACGTGGAAACGATATGACTGAATGATGCGCAGAAACTACACGCCGGTGTGCGGAAATGCAAAGTTAGCAACGAGAACAAACAAAGTGAGAATAAAGTAATTCCTCGGTGTGCGTTTGAGTCTTTACCTTATGAATGTGGCCAAACTGAGGATAGTTTTTTGGGGATTCCTCAACTTCCTCAGGGAGTGACGGTGCAGTGCATTATGGGAAATGTAGTCATTAAACGCATCTGGCGGCTAACTCCTATCAATCCAACTTTATTCACAATAAATGATTCGACAACCGAGTTATCTCTGCTTCTGAAAATGATTAGCTTGCTTTATTTACATATAAGATATTCACAAAAAATTCACAAGGATATTCAATCTTTTAGTGCATTCATTTATTTATTTTAATAGAACGACACAGTGGTAATTCTTTCATTAGTCGTTATGAAAACATAAAAATATAAATTTGTCAGGATTTAGTCTGACCATGTCATAAATCTAAGTCTAGTGAAAAACATCATTTAAGTTGTCACTGAGTAGAAATATATGGTTAAAAGTTTACACATTTTCTTTTACCTTTTGTTCAGACATTTAATTTACTGCTTTAACTATTAATCACCTTGTAAGATAAAACTATGTACCTAATAAGTCATACTTAAGCAATGAGTACCTAAACACTGCAGAGATGGGAAAAGTAAGTTCAGCTGTGAAGGTTACTGTACTGACATCATACAGAAAGTCAGAGTATTGCATATGTACATATAAAGCTGGGGTTTTATACCTTAAACAGTGTGGACAGATGCAAATCAAAAACTGTAAAAATGATCTGTTATGATAAAGAAAATTATTTTGCTGAGCGTAACATAATGCTGCATTCATGTACTTGGGCATCTGAGGTTTACCAGATTATTTATAGTAAATATTGTTTGAATTAGTCAGATGTTGGGCTGCAATGCCCTTAAACTTTCTAAGTTAATAAAGAAACCCTGACTAAATAAAGGATGTTGGTGTATGACCAAATAATGGGTTTGCTTATTAAGTTCAGAGAAAGAGATTCATTGTTACAAGAAGCACATGAGGGAGTGTTTGTTCGGTCATTTCTTTAATTGTTTTATCAGGTTGGTTTATGTTAAACTTCCATCATCAGCACGATCAATATCTTCAAGTTTAAAGCCTTGTATCCGTGTCTTGTTGCAACAAAGGGAGTTCAGGAGCTTCAAGTAGTTCTCGCCCCAGCTCAGAGTCCTGAAGAGCAAAAAGTGTGATGCCTGAACTGTAAGCTGCAGGGATAGTGATGTGCATCAACTTGGGTTGAACTTGTTCCTGTTCCTCCTCCAAGACCATCCGTCTGACTTGGCCTAACAAAAGCAGGGCAAACTGTACAATTCAGACACAAATGTTAGGGTCATGTGTTTACGCAAATACCTGCTTTACCTTCAACATCCAGCGCCCGCCACTGGAGCTCAGACTGGCTCTCAAAGAGGTCATGCAGCGAGCAATCAGGCGTTAACCGCTGCAGCACATCCTCCCTACGCACGAGCAACACCGAGTCGCTGCAGAGTCGCTGGTGCACCTCATCCTCACTTACTTTAAAATGAAAATAAAGTGGTAAAAATCTACTTTTGTGACACGCAGTCCGCAATTTCTTGCATTTACTTACCTACATCTAGAGGGTTGGTCATTAAAATAGCATTCGATGCAACTCCGAATATAAGCTGATGGTGCCAGGCGTCAGGCACTTCCTCGCCTTCTGGAACAGCCCGCTGCATGTTCATGGTTGCCACGGGGACGGCACCTTTCCTGATCCAGCGTGCAAGCCAGGGGACCAATCTGATACGCCGACAAGGATGGAGGTGGAAGAATCGGCCAATCACTTTGCCCTCACTGGCCTCCTGCGCTCCTTGTATTAGCTGAGCATGCGTTGCACCTATTAGGTCGCAGAAATGCAGAACTGGATGTTTTATGTTTCCTGAAGTATCCAAGTGTGCCTCTTTATAAGTCACTGCCTCATGTGTGATGACAGCTCGAGTTAAATGCCTCAAATGTCAGTGAATAAACTGTTTAAGAGAACAGAAAAGTCAATTATAGTTTCTCCTGTGGGAGACATAAAACTCTGTCTGGGAGGATCCTCCTGACTGAGTCTGGCTCAGGGTGCAGCCAGCTGTCCACAGCCTTTAATGGGTTCAAGGCATTATAGAGCTTCATTCAGTGGAAAGTTATAGTCCCCGTGAGTGGCACATGAAATATGACCGCATGTGGAGCTAAATTAACATAAGCCCATTCTTCATGCATGAGTGTGTAATTTTCTGAAATGTCATATGCTGGGGAGGAAATCACGCGCTCAAGGTGTGCAGTTTATAATCTAACTCCATGGTTTTACAGCACATAGGTCAGGACATTTACCAGCTTCACTGCGGGACAGCAGGTAGTCAGGCAGCGGGGACTCGTTCCTCCTCAGGCGCGTTTGCACGCAGCGGTCAGCCTCCCCCGGTGCCACATCCACGCCGAGGGCCTTCAGCACGTCCACAACCGCCGTGGCTCCGCAGGCGGACGCACCAATCTGCAGCGTCTGCCTCTCTACAGCCTCCTGAACGGACCACAGCATGGCTGCAGCTGCCTCCTCCTCCCCCTCACGCGCTGCCTCCATCGGACGGCAGAAAATGCGCCTGAAAGCAGCAATAAACAGGAAAATGCAGCTATTAGGAGTATTCTCCAGCAGCCTAAATGATGTTTAACCTCATTAGCTATTTGTCAGTAAGCCTCATTTAGCACATTTAAGACACTTAAAAATCTAAATACATACGTAAGTTCACTCTCATCTTTCACGTTTGGCAAAAAAACCAGCTAATTTTCTGATATTTTCTCACCATTAGTGAAAGGAAGGAGCTTCCACGAGCTCTGTGCGCATGCGCAGACTGCACGTGGTGTTATGTTGTGTTTCTTTAAAAGCAGCAGAGAGAAACAACAGGACAACTAGCGCCCTCTGCTGACCAATTTGAGTCTCAACACTTTGACATTACAGCTAAATATTTACAGTTTAGGAGAAGTTTCCTCATCTTGCAACAACTTTAAATAAAATAAGCAATTAAATTAAGTAGAAATTAACATTTAAAAGTAATTCGTGCCTGATTAATGCTTTTAATTGTATGTATATGTATATAAAATGTCAAATTAAACTTTATTTTAAAACACCTTTCATACATAAAATGTAACTCAAAGTTACATTTAAAAATAAATAATTATATATAGAGTATTAGTCATTGAAAGAAATCACACAATTTTGTCCTAAAAGTGCAACGGGTAACAAAATCAAAGATCAACCTGGAAAAATAGTTTTTCTATATACGCCAGGCATGTATTGTCCTTCATATCTGCACTGGAGAAGTAAACAAAAAACACAACATGGAGCAAAATATAAAAGGTTAAAACTCCAGTTTTCCACGCGTTACTCTTTAAATTCAACATATCAATTCATTTAGATTCTAAGTGCAATATTCATAAATACTCATCATATTAATAGCAAAACAGCTTCCTGAGGTGTGGAGCATGTCCACACAACCATTTTATTATATTCTCCCCAAACATGAGTCTGAGGGGGATATAATATGAGCTAAAACGCTCAATGATGCTTGGAACAAATTTTACTTCACTAAAACTCCTTGTAATCATATCATATCATTTAGATTCCCACCAGCCTGGTTTAATGTAGCTCAAATTAAATTAACCAGAATTTAAACGTCACAGCTCTACAAACCAGAAGAGACAAAATAGATTTCACATCGTTAATTAAACACTAAAGCAAATACATGCAGCGATGATTTACTGAAGGAAGTCTCAATACTTCCCCTCTGATGCATTACACACCTGCAGCCACCAGATGGCGCTCTTTGACCATGTAAAATGCTTCAACACTGTATCAATGTCAGCAGTTGGGTCAGATTTACCTTGATGTTTCATGAGGCTTCGCTTTCAGCATCCCTACTGTTGATCCCTCAGATAAAACAAATTTAAACACTGAGTGTGTTTTAATTATAGAATACATATTGAATGACACCAGTAGAGGTCATTTGAGTCAAATCAGCATAGAGAAGTGTATACAATTCAAATAAACCAGAGGCTGTTAAATAATCGTGCAACGCAGCTAAATTAGCATATTATATAGTTATATTGACAATAAACACAAGGCTTAATATAAGTTTCTCCCCATATCAGACATTAGACAGACCCAAGAAGACTGTAGTGCTTAATTCAAGTAACATGATTTATTTTTTCCTTAAATAAATGTATTGTAGTAAAGTGGTCCTACCTCTCTTAAACACCTTATCAGCTTTTTTCTGGACGGAATGATACGAGTTGTTCTCTTATAAAAACATCAGCATCTCTTGCATCTGCATCTCATCAGGGAAAGATGAAAGGAGTCCACAGCTAGGTAGGGATGGTGAAACCGAGGCCTAATGACACCTTTTGGCACAAATTCCAGGAATTAACCCACTGAGTTATAAATTTTGACAAGTGAAAGAGCGCCATCTCCTGACTGTGGTCGTCTGCTGCATCAGAGAGCAGCCATGACAAGACTTCCTGAGTGCTCAGCACACATCTGTCATCCCCGTCTCATTTCTGAGTCTTTGGAGGAGCCATAACTATAACCGTGCTTCATGTTAAGAGTTTGCTGGTGTTTGGGAAGTGCGTGACACAAATAGTTGCAGTCACCCGGGCGCATCACCTGTCTGTGAGGATGTAGGGGGTGAGCTCGGGAGTGATATTTTTTAACTGCAATGGTTGTAAGTGGCGCAAAATATTAGTTACACATTTTTTACTTTCATTCAATCAGATGGATTTATGTGATGTGTATGAAAAGCAATAGTAAGTCGTGAAGTTACACATATTCATCTCCTGTGTTTAACCTGCTGCAGCTTAGCAAATTGGCATTAATTAGCAGCAAACATTAGTAAGCTGGGATGGTGTTAAGAAGTTGGATTGCTGACATTTTCTTTTGGAAAAGTTGGAGTTTACAGAGATGCAACGTATACGTTCATCAATGGTCAAGTTTGGTTCATTGATTGCAGCACTTGGAATTTCAGGTATGGCTTGTATGCCGTCATGAGCTGTGATTGGTGGAGAGCCTGATGTGTCCCGTGCCTCCTGAAAACAATCTTGCTTGGTTGTAACCATATGGGATTACGTCACGTGATCTGCACACAGAACTTTAGAGACTTTGAACAGAAAACATGGCATCCTGACATACTTTGATTATGCTAGTAAATATATTATCAATCTCCCTTTTATCTCTGATAAGCAGAGACCAATACATCTCAAAAACTACATATACTGTAAACATCAAGATCCCTTTAATGGATGATGAACTGGATGACAGATGCTATCAAGTTCCTCCTTTACCCATCCAGTCAGATGATACGTGAGGTCCGTTCTGTGACCTTATAAAGGTCTTCCAGTCTGTCTGGGTTTGGCCCATTTCTATTTGGTAACTTTCAGAAGCACCTAGGGTGTTGATGAGCCTGTACCCAACCGAGCTTTGTGTCATGACACATCTTACCTCACTTGGTCTTCAGGTCCCAGTTCATCCTCTCAACCTTACCTTGACTTCTGGAGTGGTACCCTGAGCCAAAAGGATGCTTCAAGCCCAACATGGCTTCCACTGGGTCCCATTATTAGATCCAATGTTCCTTGGGAAACCATGTGTAAGAATATAATAATTTACTAGTGCTTTAATAAAAGATGCATCATCTTCTTTACAAGGATAAACTTCTACCCACCTAATATACAAGTCTACAATCACTGGGAGATATCTGAACCCTGATCGTCTCTCTGGCATATCTGTGAAATCGCTACATTGCTTTTACAGTCCTGTCCTCAGCGGACAGTTTTGGGAAGATGAATTTTCCTGGGTGAGTCTTGATGGAGGACTGTGTTACCACCAATGTGCCTACATGACTCCCCTCCGCTTGGCCTACATGGACAGGTCCATGTGCCTTTAAAATAAGACTTCTTATTATATTAACAGGAGGATGAGGTCAAGTTCACAATCCATCTACTTCCCTGCAGCCTCCAGCATCCAGCCATGTTTGCATTTCCCGTTGGGAATCCCTATTTACTCCATACCACAGTTCCTCTTTGCCTGGCCTTTCTGCCACCATGTTCTTCAGCCACATCAGCGGCCACATTTCCTTTTAGAAATCAGTGTATCTGCTCTGTCATGTCCTTTAATCTTAGTGCTACCGCTTCTGTAAGATGGATTGCTTGGAGTCAGGAAATGACTTGGTTCTAATTGGCTGCCTTGTCGTGGTTTTTAGTGCTACTCTCGACCGTGCAAGAAGATCAGTGTGTATCACACTATGTACATAAATCAGAATAGATAGATATAAGTTTTACCTTATGACACACAGCATTCGGTTCTGCTCTCAGAGCGGACTGTTGTCCTTGTATCTTTGCTTCCCATACTTTGTGCAAAAGAACAAATCAGTTTCTTTGTTTTTAATCACTGGCAGCAACTTAACCATCACACTGTCTCTCTCACCTGATACTTTGGGGGAAAGGCGTTTAAATGTCAGTAAGATGAGTGAGTAGGTTCTTGTGTAGAGGAGGGAAGAGAGACATGGTAATGTGGGAGATTTTCTTTGTTGGAAAATTATCGCCAAACGTGACGATAAAAGTCTAAAGCAAGTCTTTTTTTTTGCTACAAACCGTCTGTGGTGTTGTTTTACATTAAATATTGGTGTTTTTGTTTAAATAAAAGGTTGAAGTTGAACTGATTGGCATGAGAATAAGGTGAAAGTGATATTATTTGAGGAAACGGTCTCATGTCTGCTCTTTGTGTGATGTAGTCATTTGTAGTTAATAGAAATGGCTGAAATGGAGAGATGTTGTTCTGCTGGACGTTTATTCATCAAGCTGTGTTTATGTGGGGAGATAATGCCCTCCATAACTGAACGGTACAGAGCAGGGAGGAATTTGGCGAGTTTTTTCCATTTTTTTTTAAATCTCCCCCTGCTCACCAGCTCTTTGAGGGGAAACTGAATATCTTATAGAAAGCCTGTTTTAGCAGCATTACTAAATATCTAAATTTGAATGTAGCTCAAATTAAATTCTCTAGGATTTTTATGTCGCAGGATAGCTGTCCCTTTCCAGCTATTTTGAAATTACTATATTTTTCATCCCCATTATTAAACAAAAACAAAGACTGAAAAAACACAAGGAGCTCAATTGAATTACTCCATGCCATCTGGTGGTGGGAAAAACCAAACATGAGGATATGAAACAAAACAATCCTCAAAAAAAAAACAACAACAACAACAAAAACAAGATGTCAGAACTTTCTTTTACTCAAAAGTTTCTATTTTATGCCTCTGACCTTTTTCCTTTGATCTCTCCTACTGTACGTTATCAGTACTGATCCAGGATGTGTAACACTAAACTCCAGCATCCTGGTTGGTATTCCCCTCACCCCCTCTTTCCTCTGCCTGTTCTCCTCCTTGGTTACAGCGATGGCCGCTGGAAACACCTCGAGCAAAGTGTAATTAAAACTGACTGCGCTCTCAGAGCATGATCTGGCAGCTGATACGAGGCAAAGCAGAAGCAGGGATGAGGGAGGAGGAAGAAAAAAAATATTCACATGTCTGAGATGAAAGATAGAAGCAGAAGCCAGTCTTCCTCCCTTTCACTGCTTGTTCCATTTGAATATTTAGAAATCCTGTGGAAAGAAATGTGCATTTTACTTGTGTTTCCTTCATAAGTTCAGCGATAATGCTTGTCAACAAAAACAAAGATCAATGTGACTGAATATGTATATGTATATATGTATGTGTGTGTGTGTGTGTATGTATATATATATGTATGTATGTGTGTGTGTGTATGTATGTTTGTGTATATATATATATATATA
>JBAMIG010000026.1:7350516-7372790 GCA_037177335.1 Kiunga ballochi | reverse complement strand
TTCAGGTATGACAGAAACATTTACAGCATATTTTTGTGTGACTATTAAACACTTTGAGCACAGTTTGGTTCTGTACTGGACAGATCTCATTCATCTTTCAGGACCTTTCCAGACAAAAGTGGTGAGCGTATAAGCCTCTTTTTCTTGCGGCGTCCTCCAGGGGTCTATACTCGGACCTCCTAGGTTTCCTCTATACGCTTCATTTTAATTCTAAACATAGAAAATATGGTCTCTCGTTGCATATTTTATACCAGAGGTGTTCAAAGTTCAAAGAAACAGGCACTGTCTTGCAGGTTTTCAGTGCATCACTGCCTCGACACAGCTCACTTAAATTAAATGTCTGCAAATGCATTTAAAATTCAGCACAATGACTCTTAATTTGAGGAATCTATCAAAAACCTGCAGGATCAGGGGGATCAGAGCTGGACACCCCTGCTTCATGCTGCTATGTTTCAAACCTCTACGACATCTCTCTGGTGAATGCCCCTTAAATAACTGAGAAATAAATTTGCTTTTATCACATCCGAGACAAAGCAAGATGGACTACAGCAGCTACAAACAGGAAGCTGTGACTACAATTCACACAGACGTCTTGATTTAATCTACAACAGATGGTAGGGTCAAAATGAGGCGAAAACAGCATCAAAGCATGATCCATCCTGCATTGTAAACAGTTCAGGCTTATGTGGTGCTGCAACTGAGCATGGTTTCATCCCATTATCACCAGTGTACCATCTTCTGATGGCTACGTCCAGGATAATGATGTCACAGAGTTCAAACGCAAGAGATGCTGGATGCAATACAGATTCAGTCGCTTGAAAGCCCGTCTATTAGTGTGAGTTGTTACGAGGAAAGCTAGAAATAACAGGCGTTTGTGCTTTTAATACCATTAACAGCGTTTACTTGGTCTGAACTGATGAAGAGCGTTTCATTGGGAAGGTTGTTTTATTTTCTCTGTAGGAACTTACTGCAAACCTTTTTGCTGACTCATACTTCCATCTCTGAAACTACTCCATTTTGTGCTGGATGCTGGATCAGGGTTTACTGGACCCAACTGTGCCGCACCGCCTCAAACCGGTTTGCTGAAATGTGACTTAAGCATGAAAGCAAAGCGCAGACTGGCTGAATGCTGCAACCTCCTGTTAAAAAGGCCTCAGCTGTTCAGTGTGTGACTGATTTCATGTAAAATTGACCTTAGTTTAATAGACTCTTGGTGATCCACAGCATGTTTGCAGCTTAGACTCCTGTTGCTGCCTCTGGCAACAACTTTAGCTCGACAGTGTTTGGAGTAAATAGTTGTTTGGTTTACATCTAACTTTGTGAAAACCAAAGTATCTCCGGATACCAAACAGCTTTTTTACTCTGTAAATGTTTTAAAAAATCTCCTCCAGCTTCGATTTCAGATCTCATGTTTATCCCTCCATCTCTCCAACCACACTGCTGCTCTGCTGCAGTTTCTATAGTTTGATGCTTCTCTTGTTGTTTAGGTTGTTTAAACATGTGAAACGTGTCTCTGGTACAGTATAAGAGAAAGAAATGTTTTATTTTAGATCATTTTAGAACAGCCTGAAGTTAAAACATTTGTTGCCATGTGCCGTAAACAGCAAGAAGTTGGAAAGCTGATGGGATGCTCAGGTTGGATGAACTTTTCTGCACTGTGATGTAGTGTGGAGACCCCTGCTGCATCGCCCCACAGGGTCCATTCAAATTAATAAGAGAACTCCCTTAAACACACAGTCAGATGGAAGATCTTCTGTGAAAACTCTTATTATTTCAGCATCAAAATCCACATTATCCCTTGTTTCTAAAACACAATGAAAAAAAGGTCCAGAGACCTTCCTGTATCGGAAAGGTCGCAGGTTTTGTCCCACCTTTCAAAAGCGGTTGATCCTCTTTAAATGTCTTCTATCTACACACCCTAAAGCTTCCTGCTAACACACTCACTGACTGACAGCCGCATATCTTAAAAAGTAAACATGTAAACACCTGTAACCTGTATAGATAAACACTATTCAGGTGTAGCAGAAGGAATATTAATGCTGCAGAAAGACCTGCTGGTTTGTGCCCGCGGCAAAGCAGCCATCCACCTGAATCCAGTTAGATCGACTCACTTGATTACAGGTTTTCTATAATCTGTCAGCTGCTTTTTACAAAAAGATAAACAGCTTTGTTTTGAGTTATTTACAAAGACAAATTCCAATATTTTCCCCCAAAGCTCCTGGTCCATGTTTTATCATCTGACCCATTTTCACGCTGTTGCCGTAGTGATTAACTTCTCAGAGAGCATCAAAAACCCACAATGGGACTTGAGAAATGCATAGAAAACTCACGAGTTATGATATGACAGCCTTTTTTCTTCTGCTCAGCACATGTGTGGCAAATACAGCGATTCATCCTGAAAGCCTCCATTCTGAGAGCTGGAAATGCTTGTGCTGAACTCAGCGACTGACACATACAGCTGCTACTGTAAGCCACTTAGCTAAGAGTGGAGTCAGTAATTCATTTCTCTGTGCTGGACTCCACTGAGACTCGTGCTGTAAATGGATGACAATGTGTGCAGAAATAAACAGGCAGATACAGAAACAAGCAAAGGGGATAAAATAGTTTATGATCCCCTCTCTGTAAGGTTACGTCTTTAATTAGCTCCCATCCAGCTCAGGGAGGATTTGAGATGAGGTCCCAAGTGGTGTGTAATTTATTTTATTTGGCGTCTCTGTGAGAGCACTCTTCTTCTTTGTTGTTTTCAGTTGCTAATGTTCTATTAAAGGACTTTCACTGGAAACCTGAGTGACCCATGCACTGCAGCATGTCTGCACAGTGGGAGCCAGTCTGGACTCCACGCTTCAGATTAAACCCCTTAATTATTAATCCTGAAGCGTCTAATAATGCAAGTGTTACCAAGAGTCTTCAGTGTGGGGGAGGCTTCCGGAGACGCAGAGGGGAACATAGAGTTTATTCAGCGTGAGTGGTGAGCTGAGGAAATACAGCTATGAGGGGTTTTGTTCCTAACATTAAGAGCTCGCGTCTGAGAGGAAGCTAATGGAATATTTGCACCGCAGCAAAACTTTATGAGTCTTTTGTATGAAAGAGATTTTCACTTTTGGGAAATAATCAGCATACCTCCTTGCAAAGCACATCAAATATGTCATTTTTATGACATTTGCACAGACGGATAATCATAAACACGGTGCTAACTTTATTTTCATGGCACTGGCCTTAATTATAGATCCTCTTGCTTGAGCCAAACAAATATTTTTTAGTTTTAGAAGTACGCAACAACATAAATAAATTAAAAAAAACAAAACAAAAACACACTAAAATATATCTTCACTGCCTTCAGGGGAATTAAGAGGGAAAATAAGGCAAAATGTAAATTTTGCAACATGTTATGTGGGATTAAAACAATGTTGGAGGAGAAGAGGTACATTTATAGCCTTTGTTAAATGAAGATATTGTTAATTTGTCCCCCAGACATCCAGGTTTTAGACCTTATCAGATAAATTCCATTAAAAGTGAGAAATTTCCCACCTTTCCTCAGCCTCCGCTTAGATGGGCGAGGAGCCAGCATGCCAGGCTTAAAGCGGGAGAAGTAAAACTATGTGTACCTGACAACACTGACATTCATGATGCACATTCCCAGGCATGAAACGGGCCTAGAGCTGCTGAGATGCTGCTTCTTACACATTCTGTTCCTAGAATGGTAACTATGCTGGAAATGTGTTTTGCTTGTTTGCTTTGAGGCCTCATGATAACAAGACAGCAACACTGAAGATTTGGAAGGCAAACAATGCTTTCTGCTTTATAGATACACAGTGTGGGGGCTGAGGGGGAGAGCAGGTGTGCTTTAGAGACCCAAGAGAGTGCTGAGAGAGGACAAGGAAAGAGACATGAGGTAAAAGATCAACCTTTACAGCTCAAAGAAAGCAGCAGGATGCGAGTCACCTGTTGCTGCAGCTCAGGATTCACTTAGCTTAGTTAGCTAGTTTGTTTTGTCTTGTGTCGCATTTGTGTTGCTTTACTGTGTCAGTAAAGTTGTGAAGGATTTAACAAAATTACAGCCAGAATTTCACAGATTAATGTGATCATTAATATCTTTGAGCTTGTGTAGCACAACAGCTTCATCTTCATTGAATATTCTGCATTTTGCATAACTTTACTTACATCTTTTATACTTAAGTTTTATAAATATCACAACTCTTGATGTCTGTAACCTTTTATAAGGTTTTCTGTCATCTTACATGCATGTGTAATATAGAGCATTTAAATCACATTAAACGTTTACTGTTTTTAACTCGTCGTTTAAAATATATATCTGTCCAGAAAACTGTATTACAGTAAAATACTTCATTTGTTTTTGTTCTTTTACCTTTCCAAGAGAGAATAAATGGGGGTTATATAATATTTAAACATATTTATATTTAGTCACCCCCAAAAAGAAGCCACATATGAGGCTCCATCCATGTAGGAGGGTTTAGGATGTCACTGAGCAGCTGGAAGAGAGGAACACCTCATCTCTGTCCAGTTAATGCTGTTTTTTCCTGCTACATTTAAATCAACAAAATGCCTCTGAGAAAAACCATAAAGCAGAAAAAAGTAAGGCAAAATGTTGCTAATTTACCTTGGACAAACTTAGAGAGAAAACATATGGAGACAATCTCATTTATGATGCTCAAAACCAAGCGTGGGGTGCAGCATGGTTTGTATTTATAGAGGGTCCAAGAACTTAAAGTTGTCCGACTGCACTGAGCTGCTGGATTTTAAGGGTCTAAAACCAAAGCATAAACAATGACAAGGTAAGCCTTTGGTTAGTTTTGAGAACAGAGCAGAACAAGCAACCATCAGAGTGTGTCACAGGTACAGTCCATTTTTATTTTTGTAGTTTGGACCTTATGAAGAGCAGCATTGAACCATTTAGGTTGTCCTGTATCCTAATACAAATGTTACTATATTCTGCTATTACAGCCCATAAAGGAGATCCACACTTCACCATTTCAGAGAAAACATTAGCGTCTTCTCCAAGGAAACGTTATTATGTGGTGTAAGGAAACCTGGACTCATGTAAACCTTGACATAAATGTACCTTTCGGACTCTTAAATAGCTACGTTGTTGCAATAAGGTCATGTTATGAGCTCTAGTAAGCACATAAGTCCAGCTTGTACCCTGAAGGACAAAAACATTCCAGTTGCAGTATTTCTTTCTAACAGTATTCTCTATACTGCCCCCCGGTGGTTATTTGCATACTGCAGCTTATAAATGCAAAGCGTTAACTACAGATGCACAAATGCATAGAAGCACCAGTAATAATCCACTAAAAGCAAAGTGTAATCTTGTTTGTTTGATCCTCGTTTAATTCAGGAACTTTGATTCTTAACCCTACTGGTGGTTTTGTGTTGGTGCGGTTACATCCAGCGACTGGAGAGGTAGCACGAGAACAAAGCTACCAGCGCATGCTGGTGCCTCCTTAAAACTGCATGTTGCCATTCTGAAAGCCTTAGGAGCATAAATATATTGGGTGATATGAAGGTTGTTTGTGATACGGGCGATTAGTCTGTTGTGCACAATGAAATGTCACTAAAGTATCCATTTGCAGGCAGCTAAAATGTTGCTGCAATGAGCAGCAATTTCAGATCAAAGTGTTTGATGAAAGCTCTGGCAAACAAGAGCTGCATTTAATCCTGCTGATTGTATTTGTTTTAGGTTTTTACAATCTGAACTCACCTATCAGTGTGTTTTTGATCAGCGACAGGGCTCACTACCTGCTGGGTTTGATTAAGGCTTCACAGCATGGCCTCTGGTTTTGATCAGCACACCTCGCCAAACAACAATAAATGGTTTCAATCAGCACACGCCGCTGCTATCACACCAACACACACCCTCAGAAAGACTCCCATCAGGTTCGCTTGATTATGAAAGTGAGGATTGTTTGTGAGAAGACACAAACTGATTCGCAAGTAAATTAGAGAGCGCTTCGACTTTGTCACGAGAAGTTTGCAGCCAGGACGTACTGTGTTTGGTAGATTCCAGCTAGAAGAAAAGAGGAAGATTTAAGGCAAGGTTGTAACTTTAGATGTTGCCTAAAACAACAAATGATCCTTTATGACCTAATGATATTAGTGGGTAAAATGTTTCCCCCTATAAAATGATTGCTTTAACATTGGAGTGCTTTCATTTAAAACCGTATCACTCGCTCTGCAAGGAATAAGTGATATGAAGATATAACTCATCATTTTATGCTGTCTAAATGTAATTCTTTACCCAAACATCAGTCCCAAAACTGGTGATTTTTATCAATCCATCCATTTCCATGCAGCTCCATTCAATTCAGGGTCATGAGCAGCTGGAGCCTGTCCAGTTTGTCCATCACGGGGACAAGACAGAGAGACAGGCACACACATATTCACTCCTAAGGACAATTAAAAATGACTAAATAATCCAACATGCATGTCTTGGGACGGTGGGAGGAAGTTAGGCTGCATATATATATATATATACACACACATTATATATATATATATATATATATACGGAGGCCCACTTTTACGAAATCAAACTGTTTTTAATGATTCAAATCAAGAAGATTAATTTAGACACAGGTTAAACGTGGTATTTGTTTGATGGGTCCATGCTGTCCTGAGGCGGTCTGGTGGACCCTTGGTGGCATGGCATCCACAACAATGACCAACTTGACCCTGCCTCAAACTGACTGCATGTCGCCACCAATACTACCACTGGATTACCACTGGTGTGAGGACAAGTATATTTATTTTGACTATTTGTTTCTTTTACTCTTGTATAACTTCTCAAACGTTGCAGCTTACTTCTTCTTTATAAATGCGCACTTAGAGGGGATAATCACATGACAGCATCTCCCCGTGGATTTAAAATGTACCATATTATTATTATTGTAAAGTGCTGTATAAATAAAATCAACTGATTGGTTGCAATCTACAACTTCTACACAAGATGTCGCTAAAACCCGAGCCTCTTGGTCACATTTTGATGGAGGAGGAAATAGATTCAAGTGGACATTGAGAAAAATGTTGACACCTGCCGCTCGATTGCAGGAAATTGCTGTTCATATCTCTTAAATAACTTTCCACAAACACTAAGAGAAACATTTTTTTTTAGCTTTCAGAGGTTGAAGATAGCAGAGTTTTGAATGCTTAACATCCATAATGTTGTCATTTTGATTTATGAACTCCACCAATTTCATACACTACTGCTGTTTTGTTTACAGCGCTGCTCCTCTATCATTGCAGGATACACTCAGGGTAAAGTACCACAGTACAATGGAAAACACATGTTCAGCCAGGATGGCCCGAGTTATTCACCCCTCTGCGAAGCATGAAGAGCTTGTTGACACTGTAGCGCTCCAGCGATCCAACATGGGGACAGCCAGAGCTCAGAGATGCACGGGGTGCTGGAGTGCAAACGAAACACATTGAGGAGGGGCGAACCCGTTTGTGTACGTGTACTCTCACTTTTACTGTTGACCCATGACTTGCACATAAGGATAACGTGAAAACAAACAGCTACAGACACCGGCTGGAAGGAGAAGTTGCCCCACTGGGATAGGGTGATATGAAACTCTATTAAAGTGAGTGCAGATTGAACTGGAACAGGAGCCAAAAGGTTGGGGACCATTATGATAAGTAATACGGTGTCTATATGAAGATAGGCGCTGGCTGGGGTGAGGCGGCGCCTAGCATAGAAAGAGCAAAACACTCACTAAATTGTGGTAATCACAGCTTTTGTCAAAAGCTGATTAGAAAAGCAAGCAGCCTGCAAATAAGCAGATCATTCAATTTACTTCAAACAGCAAAGCAGCTCCTTTCTTCTGCAGAGAGTAAACAACACCCGCATCTCACTTTAAGAGCGCTGGATGATAGAGAAACCACCTCATCGTCATGCTTTAATCACTATTCCTCCAGGTACCCTCAATTTCCAATGCTGGATTTTTATCTCATGATCCTTGTCAAAGAAATTAGTTCCCCCACACATTCATTACACCAAATCCACCGTGAACAAGAATTAAAGTCTATTTTATCATATGACAATAATACAAAAGAGCAAATATTAGGATTTTATATCTAAACTTCCTGAGTTCTTGCTGTGTTTGTCAGGCAATAACAGATCCAAATAGCCGAAACTCGTTTAGGCTTTATAGCCCTTATCGTGCTTCACTTTCCTTTCTCTTGCCGCTGTTCACTTTATTATAACATGTATCCAATTTCCCTATATAAAAAGGTCTTGGGCACCTTCAAGAGGCTCTTGGCCATGATTATAGGTAGTTATATGCAGCTGACAGCACTTAACCTAACCACTGCCGAATGGTGTCTGCAATTACACGAGATCATTCACAAGTTATTTTTTCCACACTGCAGGATGTTTTTTCCGCCAGGTCTGAATGTTGGAGGCAGAGTTTCAAAATCGTACTCGTTAAAGCATGAATACAAGTCTTCCGGGATTGGGGTTCATGCTGGGGTTAAAAGTAAGACAACTGCGCTGCAAACGCGTCGTCTCTTCTGTTCTGTTGAGTTAAAGTGTCAAAGGAAGTCCGTCTCACAGAGGAGACCAATAAAGGATAGAAAGATCATGAAATTATGAGTTTCTATGTTAGAATCATATTAACAGGGGCTTTCTTCTACTAAAGAGGTCGAGGGGCCACAGCCCCTTGCTATTTTTTTTTTTTTTAGTATTAGTGCATGCAGACGTATAAAATGCATTATTTAATATGTTAGATGAGCGTCCTTTACAAAGCTCGGCCATTGCCAGACAGCTGATGCTAAAACTAAAACAAGCCGTGGAGATAAGATGCAGGAATTTCATCTTTATGAAAGAATAATATGAAAAAATTACACATTACGGTAGCATACAATGTTACCGTGGCAACACCTCACTCAGTTTCTACCATCTTCAACCAGACTTTCTCCCTTTTGTTATTCCGACAGTTCATCCAGCTCCCTTCATCTCTCCTCCTGCACTCCTTCCATTCAGCTCCTAAAACACAGAATCTAACTATCAGTTCATCAAACCCGCTTAGTTATACGAAATCCTTTTGAATCCACTGGTGATTAAAGTTAAACAGGCATTTTAATCTTTCTATGGAACCGTTTCCTTCTGCTCTTTTACTCTGTTTTATTTCCAAACGGGAAGCTTAGAGCAGAAAGGGTCTCTGAGGCATTACTTAGCCCATCGGTTGCAATCTATAAGTTTACCACTAGATGGCAGTACGTTCTACAAAAGAAAATCATTTACACTGCTTAATCATTTATTGTATGAACATTAGAGGTTTTGTAAAACCTTTGCTAAAATCAGATGATGTAACCTGAACCAACTATTTGACTTTCAACCCTAATTTTTTATTTTAAATCTTTTTCTGCCTAACTTCATATTTCCTGCAGTGTTTGAATTGGGGGGGAAATTATTTAAATGTTTGTAAATCACATGCAAAATAAAGCATCATTTATCACCATAAGAAAAGATAAAAGTTTGAATAAAAAAGGCAATTATATCAATAAGAAACTGCTGGAGAAACGTTGCAAACAGTGAAGGTCATTAGCTGGAGCTGCATTTATTTAAATGAATGCTTAGAAGGAAGTCCAATATCATGGGCAGAAAATTAATGCATGCAGAAATTATTATTAATCTCTATTAGCTGGGGACTGAACTGGTTGTGTGCATGTAATTACTCCAACGCACCTGCAAAACGACAGCTTGTGTGTTCGGAACCACTGTGCAACTTGACAGACATAAGTGAGGACTGCCAAGTATTTCAGAGTTTAATTTCAATATTTCACATGTAGAGAATGCAAATGACTTCTTGCTACTGGTTTTCCACTTACAAAATAAGTAAAAAAGACAAAGATTTTTGTCTACAGTATTGGAATCTTTAAAGCTGAATACTTCAGTGAACTAAGTAAAAGCCATTCTTGCCTTCTCGCCTGCTAAAGCATGTGTCAGAGGCAGTGAGAGGGAGTGAAAGAAGACGCTGCTCTGCCAGCATTGTGGAAATAATGTGATGCATTGACTGGAGAGGCTTATTATTATAGAAACCAGATGAACAGAGTTTTCACACCTTCAGCTGAAGTCAAGCAACAACATTACTGTCAGTGCTGCACATTACACCAGTTCTCTGCCGGGATGCACGGGGAAAGTTCACCTGAACACAACTATGACAAGCTACAGCTGTCGTGGCTTTGCTGAAAAAAGCTGAAGGACTTTCACAACAGAAACTTTCTCCAGGGCCTGAAAGCCTTTTAAGATCTCTATTCAAGCAGCAAAGGGTCAAATGAGGTTCTGCGGTGGTTTGTTTGTTTGTTCATGAGACATTTTACATTTTGTATTAATACAAGATGAAGCTAAATATTTAAAAAAGCTTTCTATAAATTGTAAAGGTTTAACGCTTAAAGTCATTGATGTAGTAAATTTAGAAGCCTGGTTTCAACTTTGACCACCATCAAAACAGAGCATCTACACTACCAGTCAAAGGTTTGGACACACTTTCTCATTAAATATAATAGGAAAGAGTAAAAGGACAAAAATCCACAAATTCATTGTGAAAATATGGACCTTACAAGCATCACTTAATAAAAGGCGATTATGCTTAATAAACAACATATTTGACAATTTATTTTAATCACAAGGTGCTGAAACAACATTTATGGATACAAATAACTCAATAGTATTCATACTGGACACAATACACACAAACTATACTGTAAACAATTTTATTCAAGACATCAGTAAACCAGGCGCCCAAGGTGCTGCAGCAGAGGCATTTCGGTTACCACCCCAAACCATCTGGCATGTTTTAGATGGAATCTATAAAGCCTCCTGTAACCCAACCTTCTCTGCAACAGGAGCAAATATCCTAGTTGAAGGAATTTTAGTTGGTGTGAGTCTGAACCATTGCAAAGATAATGATAATAATAAAAAGACATCAGTGAGCTACAGGTACCGCATGCAGCCATCTTTAAATCTCAGCATGTTATGAGTTCCCAGCTCAGAATTCAAAGATGGCTTTGTCATTCCCATTAAATACGCATACGGACAGAACCCACCCAGATGGAACCATGGGTGTTTCCCAGTAAAGCTCACATTTGACCAGGGAAAGGAACAAAGAAGAAGCCACAGAGTGCTTCATGGTTGCACAGACCAGCATCGTCTACTGAACTGCCTATGAGGAAGTGAACTCTGACCTCTACAGGGCCCTCTAGTGGTTGCATTGTGTAACAACCACCCAAACATTAATGCTGCATATGTGGAGGGAAGATAAGTTTGTAAAAGGGAAAAAAACACATCACCTTCCCTTCATTTCTAATAACTATGAATGCACCTGCGTGTACATGTACACGCCTTCATCTCACCTTCACTTCCTCTAAAACTGGACTTTTTCTGTCTCGTAAAAGAAGTCCTGCATCCGCATTTAAAAAATATACTAAAAAAATAGAGTAAAAAAATACTAAATTTTCCACATTGACCGTGTTGGATTGGGGCAGGAGGCAGCACGCCATGGAAACGGGAACAGTGGTAACCACCGCACTGTGCATGGAGCAGAAAAAGCATGGAAAAGTTGTAGACCAACGTGAACTCGTGTGACAAACGGCAGTGAGGGTTGTACAGAACTGCTGCTGATGAGCTCCTGGCCTTGTTAAAGCAGTGGAAGACATCCATCCTCTCAGACTGAAGTCTGCAACAACAAGCAATGCCTGGTTTCCTAAAGCTGTCATAAGCTGTTTTTAAACTGCCTACTTTATTACTACCAAGAAAGACAACTTCGCTACAGTAGATGGGATCATCCTGCCTGCAATATATAACATCACAACTATGATTGAACTTTCATTGTTACAACTTTGCGAGCACCTCCTGAGGAAAGCTGCAACATTAGGAAACAATTCCCTGCAGACCTTTTGTTTACCATTTCTCTTGCTCACTTCTGATCTTAGGACCAGTATGGATCTAATAAAGCACTGGCTTTGCCCAGTCATTCGTCATGCATTGGCAACAGATCAGGTTTCCCGTCTCTATGATAGACATTTAGGGGCCAGGTCCACACATCAGGTCCGTGTCTATACATCAACTGCAGGCGCCTCATCTTGTTTGGAAATGAAAGTCTTCATTATTGATTTTGGCTCTGACTGTACATCCGTCTCCAATTTGTACCCCATCCCTCCTTGTCCAAAGCACACTCTATTAAGCCAACTATCCATCTTCAGGCTGTGCGCACCGTTTGTGCATGTGAGTGTGTGTGGGTTGCTGAGTCAGTGTGATGCATTCACTTATTTATTTTAATTAGATTTTTTTTTACCCCTGGTTTTAAGCCTCAATGTTCCCATGCATGCAGAACACCAGCTCAGTGTTGTGTCGACAATTTAGGAGTTTGTTTTATTTTAGAAATCAAATCGGTAAAGTACGGTTTTACATAAAATACACAAGTTGAAGCAGTGGTTTAACCCATTGGATCTCCTACAAATAGTTATTGATTCTAAAGTGTAAAAATCTAGATTTAGTGTCACTGTTTACCGCAGAAACGTCATGATTAAGAGAGTTTTACAGGAAGCTGTTGCACTGAACATATGTTCAGCTAAATAATTTAGACACAAACTGGTTAATTAAGCAGCACCTACTGAGGTGATGTTACACTTTAATTGTTTGACTTCTTAGCAGGAGCTTGTGTGATAAAACCCAACGAGGACGAAGTGTGTAGAGCTTATTTTACTCCTGAGGTGTCACAAAATGAGCAACGCTGCTTTCCTTCACTGTTAAACTTTTTATCTTGTGTTGGAAGCAGGTTTTCAGTGTATTCCTGCTTCAACATGATCCATTCATTATCCATTCAGCTTATTCTAATGAAGGGTTGCAGGTAGCCGGAGAACCTGGAGAGAACCCAGCCTAACACAGAGAGAACATGCATGATTCACATAGAAAGACCACCTGAGCTGAAGTTTGAACCAGTCACCTGTGAGGCTGTGGTGCTGACCATCACGCCTCCATGCAGACCCTGCTTCAACACATCTAAAATCAATTTAAATGGATCCAACAGCCAGTCAGGTTCTGCACAATCACTCACTGACATGTATCTGGTGTGTTGCAAGTTCTCTGTGTGAGAATTACAGACGTATAGGAGTGAAGATAGCTATATACATGCTACTACTGCTGTGAATGCACAGTGGAAACCAGCCGCTAAAATGTTTCCAGTGGCCTCAGCTGCCACTGTTTTTCTGGACTGAGGGAGGACTGGATATACTGGAAATCAACTGCACTTCATGTTATCTTCAATTTTAATTATAATTTTAAAGCACCAGCTAAACACCCTTTTGTCAGCAGCTAAAGAGGAGAAGGAAGACAAGCTTTACCTCGATTCAGCATCTGCACACTTAGATTAATCTCTGTCCTTTCTCTGTCTTTTCCGGTCGGGTCCAGCAACATATGTAAATTATGCTAAACAAATATTACATTTAAAAAGGGTAAGATTTTTTGTTAGCAAGAGGGTTTCTATGTATATACATGAAGATCCTCTTCACAAAGTAAATTTGCAGCCAGACCATCATTCTGCCTGCTTTCATGCTGGGACATATGGTGCAAAGTTCTGTCCCGACCTGAAGCCTCCTTCATATGCACGCTTTGTTTCGCTTCAGATTAGCTTAAACAAAAGGCTACAAACGATGCATGCATCATGGCTGCTTTTCTCCCTGAATTCATCGTGCGGCAACAAAAAAAGTTTGTTTACGCACGTATTTGTTCCAGTTACTTTGGGCCCCATGACCACAAATAAAAAGTACAATTATTTTCTTTACTGAACTTAACGTCAGCTTGACAGGATGTGCTCATTCAGAGGACAAAACGTCCCTGCAGGCTTAGCTTGAGGAGAGCTCATTACATTTTTTATTTGAACACAGGCAAATGGAAAATAAACAGAATTCAAGTGACAGGTGCCTTTTTCTGCCCTTTTTTCTATAATTTTTGTGTTTTTTGTGGAACAATGGCATCAATAATTGGACAAATATGATGAGTGCAATTGCTAAGCAACAGAAACTGGAGCGTTATGAGTATTTATGTAGCTATAGAGCTACACAGCTATAGAGTACTGGAAAATTCTTCATTTTAATTTGAATTTAGGTGTTTCTATTATCTATTTTTATCTCTTTATAACAGATTTAACTTTTATTTGTTATCAGCTGATCACTGCTTCCTTGCATGTGTCATTGTTTACATTACATTTCTCCTCATATAGAAAATAAAAAGCTTCAAACAGTCTCAGATGATTTGCAGAGGGTTTCACAGATGGACCGTGCTGGAATGAAGGATGTAGACACAAATATGATTTTGCATAGTTAGCTGCACTCAAGTGAAGCAGTGGCAGCTGGCAGACCAGATTCGACTTAATTGCAACAGCTCTCCTTTGATTGGTAGATGATTCCTGCTAGTCTGAATATGGAATATTCTGTAATCTGGTTAAACACAAAGGGCTGATGAATGCAATAGAGTAAACAGGGTACTCAATGCTTTGGATGAATTGATACATGTTTTTCTGATGTGACCTTCTGCTTTGCAGACAGCAATCCGCTCTAACCAGGTCTGATTGCACATAATCATGCCAATAACCTAATCTCATTCAAGCAGACCCATCATACATTAAGTTTAAAGTTGTGCAATTCAAAGCATCTTTCCTCATCGCACGCTGCTTAAAACAAAACTAAAACTATTCCGATGTCACGATCGAGGACATCTGCAAAGCGGAGATACTTCTACAGACTTGTACAGCTTGTTTACTTCCAGCTTGTGAATATTTATGTGCGAGTGCCTCTGCCTGCTCACAAACCCTGACGGTAATTTGTCAAGAGATTCCCATCAGTGTCTGGAGCAATGTGGTCATTATTGGTTCTGTCGCTCAATCAACTTATTTTTTCTCCCTCATTTGAACACTTCTCTGCCTTAAACTCACCGTAATTACTCCCCATGTGGCTGTTGCTTCACACTTCACCATCTTGTGGGGGGGATTTTACCAGTGCCAAGGGCTTTGAGACAAACAGGAAGTAGGAGGAGGGAGAAGAGGTTGAAATGCTCTCTTTCCTTTTGAAGAGTCCTCTTTCAAAAACATCCAACAAAAATGACTCGGAGGGATTAACCTCATCAGATGTTTCCACTGAACTCCTGAACATCAGATTTTGTTTATGAATGCATCGCACTTCTTCCTCCTCTTTAACACGGAGGAAGTTAATGGAATTGTTGTGATGGTGATGTATGGGGATCGTACTTGGAAACAGATGGGGAAATGTAATTACGGATGTTTCAAGGCTTCAGGGAGAAGCGAAAACTTGTCACAAAGGAGAGTTCAAGAAACAAAGACAGCACCATTTGTCATGTGAGACAATAGTCAGAGGAAATGTAATCAGGGGACTTTTCTACATAAACCACTTTCTCTGAAATGATGTTTCTCCTTCAGCACAACTGAATAGTTGCATAATATAGTTTTGAGTAATTTAATGTTAATATTGAATGATTACTGAAAGTCATGATCTGTAAACAATGTTTTCCTACACTGGAGAAAAAAAAACGCAGCAAAGTTTTGCAGCAGTTTGTAGTTTTATTTTTATTCTATAGGTTTAGAAACGTCTCATCTTTCATGGTTCTGTCACATTAAACACGTTGTGATATGTTAACGCAAATACCAAATCAGCCAATCACGTGTCAGAAACTGAATCAATGTAAATATGGACGGCACAACTTGTTGAAGTTCAAATTGATCATGAAGAAGAAAGGAGACTTAAGTAACTGAATGAGGCAGGTTTGTTAATACCAATCTCCAGGTGCTGACCTACTGGGACAACAGAAAAGCATCGATTGGTCTGATAAGTTTGATGGTAATTGATAAGGTCAGAATTTACCACAAACTTGTTTATCCTACTTTGTAGGGATGCTTTAGGCAGGTGGCGGTGTCATTTCTTGGCACACTTTTCTCCCCTCTGTACCAAAGTAGCATGTTTTAAACCAGAGATGGGAACTCTGGTCCTGAAGGGCCGGAATCATGCTGGTTTTCCATGTTTCACTGGTCCAGCACACCTGTTTCAAATCAAATGGATCCAACAGGTTATCAAGATCTGCTGTTTTTGAATCCGAAGTGTTGGAGCAGGGAAACATGGAAAACTAGCAGAGCAACCGCCAAGGTTCCCCACTCCTGTTTCCATCCCGATCACAGATCTTCACCAGAATACTGCAGTATAGGTCACACAGCTCAAATCATCTCCAACTGGTTTATTCAACCTTTTGAGCTCATTTTACTCCAACGGCCTGTAAGAACAGCAGCTCTGGGATGTGATTCTCATCATGGATGTGCAGGAATGGTGTGATGCTTAATGTCAATATAGAGATAAATCTCAGAGACATGTTTCCAAGTTCAGGGCAACATTTATGCAACAGCACTGCTTTGTTGGGTGAAGGAATAATCTGATAGATCAGATGCTTTTCATAACAATGTGGCTTGACCTGGACTCCATCTGGATTCTCTGTACCCTGCCAGCCTCATAACACTTTAATATGTGCTGTGTATGCACGTGCATGTTTCTCCGCGTGTGTGTAGACCATGTTCTGGAGTGAAATATAAATAAAAACATTGATTACATGCTACAAGGCTAATGCAGTCATCAAAGTTTGGTGAGATTGTTGCTAATTTGGACGAGGATACATTTATTCATGCAGCTGCATGAAGTCACCCACAAATCATTGACCACTGCTGCTTTATTTACAATAAATATATTTTTTCTAGATAAGACAAGATAAAAAAACATATTTATTGTCATTTCAAAAGATTGAGTCTTAATTTTGGTAGAATACTGGAAAAAAAAAAGACAAAATAAAAGCATCAAACCTGCAATGTGCTTCCATTGTGACTTAAATAATCATTTTAAAAGACTCAAATTTAGTTTTATTCCCAGCATTCCAGGAGCTGCTGATAAAAAAAAGCTGGAATAAGCAGAACAGCAGACGGTCAGAGCAACATTATTAGTGAAAAAGACAAGGTTATGACACCAATGTCTGAGTCTGTGCAAAGCAAGCTCCCACTGAACTAATGACCACTGCTAAGCCCACACAACCATTAAACATTTCCACTTCCTCCTCTTCTGTTCTCCTCACCAGGACAGACGGTCAATCTTTCTGCCAAGTCCTTTTAACCTTTGAACGGACATGTTTCACGGTGCGAGTAAGGTGCAGGGAGAAACGGGCCGCAGAGGGGTTGTCAGGTTAGCTGGAGGACGAGCCGTTAGTTAAAGGTGTTATTTTACCTGACATGAGCAGCAGCAGAGCCTCCATCTGTTTCTCTGCAGCAATTCACCCACAGTGAACATCTTATCATACAGGCTTAACACATAAATCAGACTGAAGGTGTAAAAGCAGGAAACAACGCCACGCTACAGTACGTTCCTCAGTGACAACTTGACGTTGCACTTTCACACATTCCCTCCATCTTTGTGTGCTCGGTGTTGAGCATGTTCATTTCCTGACAGCGAAATTACTGAAACGATCTGAGTAATAAAGCCGGTGAGAAAACGTTTTGAAATAACCAAAACCAACAGCGAATTTATCAACGCGTGTTTGGCTTAAACCGCCTATATTTCATTCCTCTGAGCCACTGAGCTAAATGGCTGAACAGAAAACAATTAAAAACACATCAGTGAGTGACAGCATTGTAATGGATGAAATGCTCTTTCATTAACTTTACAGCAGTTTATTTTCCCTCAGTCCCATATATTCTGCCAAAGCTTCCTAATGATGGATACCGACACAACTGAGGGGTCATAATATCAACATTTTATCCAAATAGGAAAATTATTTCCCTTCAATATAACATATTTCCTATTGTCTGGCTGCTTCTGTAAGATGGACCATAAAGAGTAGAAAAGGACTGTTCTGCAGGAACAAATGTGTATTATATTGTGATTAATAAACGTCCTATTTACTCAGGTAAATATATTATATATCTAAACAGCAGGTAGAGGATATTTCTGTCAATTACCAAAGAAAAAATGATGCCACAGCAGTGAAAATGAGAGGTGAAGCTATAAAAAGCTTCACAACCGAGTTCAAACCAAGATGCCCTGAGCAGATTTTACAAAGCAGTTAGCCTCCTCATCTCCATCACCACTAATGAAAGTCTGGAGAGACTCCTACAAAAAATGTCCGTTTTACTTTCAAAAGGTTTAAGATCAGCGTCTGGTTTCCGTGTCCTTTTCATGCACGGATCTGTTTGGAAACCCAGATGGTGGGATGGACGCGTCCCGCCAGAAACAGTGGAGACAGCGCGTGAGCAACACCGCTCTGAGAAATATCACTGCCATCTACACAACATTTTATGTCTGTTATTGTGGGTTTGTGCTTTCACCGTTACCCTGTAACTGAATCAGAACCTGCCCTCTAACGTATGTATCGCCCAACAACATAAACGTTAACGGGAGTGTGAGCAGTGATGCTTAATGTTAGACGTTTACACATGTGGAGGGAGCATAAATGAGGCTTAACTCAGTTTCACATTATGTACAGAATTCCCTCAGGATGACTGATCGGTCTGCTGCTCCTCCCACAGAACCTCAGTCCAGTCAGTTCCACATACCTACAACATTTGCCCTGTTTACTGGGTCAGATATGATGAATTATACATGAGCAATCAGAAATGTAGCTTTCTAACTGTTTAAAATGACAAGGGTTAAACAAACAACCTGCAACTCTGTGTACAAGCCAGTGGATGTAAACGTATCCGGGGGCTGTTTCCATCTTTTATGTAACAATAAAGATGAGAAAAACAATCTGCTTTTTCATAGAAATGTATTTATAGACTGAACTTTATGGAGCTGTATTTGTCTTTTTATTAAATGCAAGAAAAAAAAAGCATTCATGGAGGGAAAAAATATTTAGTAAGGAACACTATATATTTGATAGTAATTCTTTTCACATTGATAGGAAAAAATAATATTTGAGAGCAAAAAAAAGTTTTGAGATAATATTTTAAATATATATATTTAAAAATATAATAATTTCAAAAACATTTTTTACTTTTAAATATTTTCTTTGCTGTCAGAGTGAAATTTTTAATTTAAATAAAATTTCTTTTTTTCCCCCAAACCTTATATTAATTTTTGCTTTCAATGTGAGAATAATTACTATTAAATATATATTTTTCCTTAAACCTTTTTTCTTTCTTGGATTGTTTTTTTTTTTTGCATTCAATAAAAAGACAAATATAGATCCATATAACTTCTGACTTATCTTTGATTTTTCATCATCCAATCATAATTAGCCAAATAATATGTATAATCTATATTAAAAAATACATGTGTAGTATTTCCTGATTTAATAACAATTTTTTTTTCACAAATAACTGAAATACATCTCAATCACAACCACTGAAAAGCTTTCCCGTCTATCCTCAAAGAGCAACGAACTACGCGGTCCAGATGTACTTTTTCATGCCAATATGTTTGACACGCTCAGAGAATTTAGAGCAAATGCTCTGAATGTTGTGAATACTTCTGCAGCCGCGTGGAGCCTCGGTGGAGCTTAAGCTGCTTTTTCAGCTGGATGATCTGGACTAAGTTGCTTTTGCTGCCAAGCATCCATCCTGCTGAAGTGTCCCTGAGCTGGACCCCGATGATCAGCCAATTAAATCCTTGAAAATGTGCACGCACGTGATTGGAGATTTCCTGCAGGCTGGTTTTTGACTTTGTCCAGCCGAGCCCTTGTTGATGCATCTGCATTTAACCTCAGCTTGACAGTGTATTTTCACAAAGCAAGGGTAAAGAGGGATCAATGAGGCCCTTCATGTAGATGGTTCATCAGCTGGTTGGAGTAATGGGGCATAGAGAGTCGCCATGCCTCTGCCCACTGCGTTGCAATTCCCTGTAAGACAGATGAGGAATGAAATCACTCGCCATCATTTCAACTCCATCATCCTCAGCACTTGGTCACTTTGCCAAGAAGACTGGCGGGACGTGACTGTGACGCTTAAGCAGCTCTGCACTGCAGGCAGGCACACAGACACGCAGCAGGAACAAAACAGCATCAGCACAGCCGAGAGTCCGTCAATTTTGAGGGGACAGGGAGGGAAATCATGCTTGGAGTCCATTCTATCAGTTTAAAGAAGAGTTGCATTAAAGCTGAGCTCATTGAGGTGTACTCTTATCTTGCATCTCCTACAGACAGCAGGCGATCCTGTAGAGACTTGGAGAGGCTGCTAGATAAAACTCTGATTTGTAGCTTTCACCTTAAGGGGATGAGAGACTGAATTTCGCCTCGGGGCACCACAGAAGAGGAGAACTCTGTCTTGCAGTCAGAGTCAAGATGGGTCTCATTGGAATTCAGCACATTAGCATGGGACCTGGACCATCGTGCTGCATATATTTATGAACAGAAGTTCTGCTGAGGTGTAAAAGAGAGAAACGGGTCATCGGAGGGGAAGGAGGAGCGTTTGCTGTGTGGGTGTGCTGCCCTCTTTCTCAAACTGTCCAATTGCTGCTGCAAGGTTCAATGGGTGTGTCACGATCCTCTCACAGACCAGTGCAATGCAAATGAACACAAGTGCTGGCTTTATGTGCAGCTAATTCACACCATCCTCCTTTAAATTCTCCAGACGTTAACATGGGAATAACCTTTTTCTTTGTGCATCACCAAACTGTGCTCGGACGCTTGGTAATGCAGTCCACTTGAGTTTTCTTGCACAACAGAGGCAGAAAGGAGCATTAATTCTTAACCCTGTGGGAGGAGCAGTGGCAGGCGACTGGAAAATCCATCTCTGTCTTGTCCCCCTTGAGAACTGAAAGGTCACACAGCTGCCAGGAAGTAAAATTCAATACCTCAACCTTTCAAGCATGTCTCTAGCCTCTGTGCCCTCGTCAGAGCAACACAATCCCTCTTTGATGCGTCTCTGACAGGCTGGGTCTTCGCTGTATGGACAACTCATGTTCACATCTTCAGTGACAGAATCACCGTTGACAACCTCGTCTGTGCCACAAAATCTGCAACCTGTAATGAGCTGCATTCCCACAGCAGTGTCCTCCTTAAGCTGACCTAAAGTGCAGCGTCCCTGAGGTGTAAAACAGCAGCGATGTGAAAGAAAACTTTAAAAAAAGTGTAAAAAAAACCCCCCAAAAAACCCAAATTTTTTAAAGCAAAGCCAATTTTTAGCTTGTCCATTTATATCTAAACTTAGCAAAACATTTATGTGTGACTGGTTATTTCTCCCTTTTTATAATACAGAATGGTATTGTATTATATAAAAAAGTAATTAGTCACTTTTATACCGTTTATTTCATACATTTCTTCAATGAACAATTTGATATCTTCCATAAAACTGTAAAAAAAATAAGTGTATTGCATGATCGAGCATTATCCTGCAGCTGCTGCCATTAATAGCCACATCATCATGGAAGGGATTCAAAGTTAGATAAATAAAATCGTTCATTCGATGCTCTCAGCAAACCACTAAAAAGGAAAGACTGCTGGAGAAAGGTCGAGACGCCCGAAACGGTGCCGCGCGTTCATCAAGAGTGACCGCGGGTTTTGAAGAGTTCTGTTGTTCAGCTGTTTAAAAGAGTTTAAATGACAGCAGCACAACAGAGAGCCAGAGCTCTGGCTGTTGTGCTTTGATCGCCAGCCGTGACGGGAGCCTTTCATGCCACTTTGATGAGAAAGGTTAAGAAAAATACAAAGTTGAAGCTGAAAAAAAAAAGAATCATAGACATACAAACAGCATCACTACAGTCACGGACCCCATCTGCTGTGAAAAGAAATGTCAGTCCAGTCTACACTATACAGTTTATGGCCTTATGTAATAAAAAACTACACATTGAGAAGCTTTTAAAGGGACCTGCTGCTGCTGCACATGTAAGCAGTAGACTCTGATGCTCACAAAGGCTTTGAATGCAGATAAAAACATCCATTTTCAAACAAAATATTTCTGCTTTGAAAATGTGTGTTTCTTTCCACAAAAGATAACTGTGTAGCTATAAAAGCATAACAATATATATTTAAGAAATATCTAAATACATGCAGAATTTATGCCATAAATTTTTAACAGCTTCTCCAGCATGGGGTAAAATTTGATTAAGATTAAAACTTGAGAAAAGAGGGTGTGTTTGATCATGATGCCTCTGAAGAATAAAGGTTTTAAAGAGCAAAAACAGTTGGCAGAGGTTGGTTGTTTTACTTTAAACATTATATATATATATATATATATATATATATATATATCTATATATATATATATATATATATCTATGTT
>JBAMIG010000026.1:7300972-7315205 GCA_037177335.1 Kiunga ballochi | reverse complement strand
GGGGGGCTGGAGCCTATCCCAGCAGTCAACGGGCGAGAGGCGGGGTACACCCTGGACGGGACGTCAGTCCATCGCAGTAAGTCCCAATCATAAACATTATATTCAGAGGAGTCAACAAGGCCGATGAGGGAAGCTGCACCATTCCTGCTGTGGAACATGGAGGATCGTTGACGCTTTGGGGATGTGTGGGCTGCAAAGGCACGGGACACTTGTTTAAAATGATGAATGCAGCATGTTATCAAAAAATAATGGAAGAAAATTTACACTCATCAACCCGGAAGCTGCACATGAGACATACTGGGATATTCCAGCATGATAATGATCCAAAACACAAAGCCAAGTGTACCCGTCATTAGCTTCTTTAGTGGCCATCTTAGTCTCCTGACCTCGGCATCATTGAGCAAACACAGGCGGCTGATATCTATGACTGATTCTAACCTCATTTTCAAGTGAATACCTGTAGTAACATTTGATTTGGAACAACAAGCACAGAATGACGGCTGAACCCACGCCGAGTTAAGACAACAAGCCTCCACTGCAGCCGACATTTCCTTCCTCCCCATGTGCCGCGTCTCCGGGGCTCCCTGACATTTCCATATGGATTACATCTAGTTTGCTGAGGTTCATAAGCAACTTCAGTTTGCCTCTCCTCCTCCTCCTCGTCCCTAAGGCTGTTTGCTGCAGCATTGTTTGTGGGTTCAAACAGAAATATTAGATTAGACCTGTAGGACACAAATGCCATCTCAACAGGAGCAAATTGGGAACTGAATGAATGAAAAATCAATTATTCCACAACCCCTTATTAACAATTAGTGCTGGTGAGGGGCCTTTCTCTTGCGTTTGTTGTTGGTGATTGTTTTGAGCTTGTATCCCAGACAGCTGGGGTTGTTTATCTGTTGTCAATTCTGATTGGTACTGCCTGAAGGGGAATCTGGGCCAAAATAGTCACTAGGTCTGCATGTTTCACAGAACAAAGTAAAGCTGTTGGTTCAAAAGGTTACAAAGAGACAAATATGTGTTTGAGGAAACTGGAACTCTTCCTGTGCTCTGAAAGCACTAAGAAGACATTAAACTATGCAGCAGTGTGGATATTTATGTGTATTTAAGCTCGTTTTTCTCTCAATCTTGCCAAATACTTTGCAGTTAGCACAAATAGCAACATTTTATTTATTTAATACTTTATGTACAGGCCCATCGCTGGTCTGAAATCCATACTAAACAGTAAAAAGTATGTTTATTCTTACATATAAACCTGAATATAATAACGCATAATATTTTGTAATAGTTATGAGATTGCAGATTAGGGCAGCTAAATGTGTAGCGGTGAACGTTGTGCTCATATAAAACCCAAAATGGCAAATGGTGACATTGCATGTTCAAAGTTTAGATGCAACTTCTCACATTTAGGTAGAGTAGAATCAAATCTTAGGGTTTTCTTTAGCGGGGCTAAGGATTATGAATGAAGCCCCGTCAGATGACATCGTTGTGAAGTGGCGCTATACAAACACATTCTGATGAGCAGGGTGAGAAGCTCGGCCATCCAGGAGGGACTCAGAGTAGAACCGCTGCTCCTCCTCATGGAGAGGAGCTAGACGAGGTGGCTCGTGCATGTAGATTCCTCCTGGACGCCTCCCTGGTGAGGTGGTCCGGGCACGTCCCTGCAGGGAGAGACCTAGGACACGGAGAGATTAGGTCTCTCGTTTAGCCTGGGAACACCTCAGGATTTCCCCTGATGAGCCGGTGAATGTAGCTGGAAGAGGAAGCTTGACCCGACTGCAGATTAGCGGCAGGAAAATAGATGGATGGAAACAAAATCTGGTTCTTCCAATAAAGAGTTGGAAAAACCAGCAACTGTGTGTAGATGTGTGAAAGCAGCGGGCTAAGACCCTTCATCACATACACACATATGTACTTATGTCTTTCCTCTGTTACAACCTCCTGCAGTGGCACATCAGGGAGTGTGTAAACTTTCTGCTTCTCTGGACAGATGCACGTGAAAGGGGCTGTAGAAGCAACAAGACCAAGTATTTTTGCTTTTAAACTTGTGTTGTATTTTATAACAGTGATGCTTTCAGGACTTGAAGCTTCTTGCAAGACTTTATTTAACCTCTAAATAAAACAAGATCCTGTTGCTGAAATCTTTGGAGGCATTTTTCCCCACTTATGTCATCTACACTTCCGTGCTACTCTGTAGCTACTCGCTGACCTTTCCTTTCTAAGTCCCGTTCCTTATATTTTCCCTTCTCGATTCATGTATCGGAGACGGATCACATGGATTTCCCTGTTCTGTGTAAAGCCTTCAGCACCAGCTACATGGTTCAGCTCATTTATCTGTGTAGAGGACATGGATGATCTGCCCGTCGGACCAGTTGGGTGACCCCTTACATCCAATCACAGCTGGCGAGAGGCTGGTTAGGCAGCAATGAGCAGCTGGCACTGTCACATTAGCTGTGAACGTGGGTGACCCCGGGGTTTGTGACAGCCTGCCGTCTTACCAAGAGGCATGAGAAGCGCTTGGCGTGGAGATCGAGGTGGGAAATGAGCCGGAGAGGACGGCGTCCATGACAAGACACTACTGGACAGCGAGGAAAGAGGGGCATGCAAGCATGCATTCTCAGCAAGTGCTGGTTTGCTGCCAGCTGAAGCAGATGCTGTATGCCGATTTGATGACTTGCTCTCACAAGACGTTATTTAGAAAAAGGTCTCGTGGTTAAATGTGGATTTAGCAATGTGGAGAAATCTGCGCTTACAGAAAACAAATGTGTATGAAACACACACACACACCCCTCTGTGGTTGGGTTGTGTGGTCCACATTGCAAATAAGAAAGCTGGCTTAAAAAAATGTTTACAAGTGGAAGTCAAAGAGAGAACTGTGTGAATCCAGGTTTTAAAAAGCCCAAAGGCCTTCAGAGAAAAGCATGTTGACAACTCTGAATCTTGCAATAGATTTGAAATCTCTACAGTAATGTGGTAAACATTTCCAGTGGCAGCTACTTTAGTCTGCACATGACTTTTGTAACTCCTGAAGTCACAGTAAATAAATATACAAGCAAATATGCAGAAGTTTAATCTGAAAACAAGACATGAGATTAAAACTATGACAGGATTTGCTTTATAGGACAGTCTGTTTTACAGCTGCTCATTTGATTTCTTTCTGTTCCATCTTTTACCTCTTTTCTCACATTCCCCCTTCCCTGGTATCTCCTCATCATGTCTGCATGTAACCCAAGCATCAAAGGGAGCTTTGGACCCAATAAAACTTTCCTTTTAGTGAAGGAATTGGATACTTTCTAACCAATTTAGCTTTTATTCAAGCTAGCATTTGAGCTATTTGGGTTCATTACCATCAAAACCACGAGTTAACTGTTTTCATTGTGTTAATGCCACATATCTTTTCTCCTGACTGGCTGCTTTTCTGTTGGCTAAAGTAAACTAAAAGACAAATATTTCCCAGAATGCCAAACTACGCCTTTAACTATGCACCAAAAAAGAGCATGTCTTTGTTTTCTTTGCATCATTGAGACATCTCACGCTGAAGGATGTGTTCCAGAGGGCTGCACACACCCATGTTGCAAGCAGAGCGGCTGCTTTCAGGCTTTACGTGAAGCAGCTGAAGGTGCTGAATTCACATTAACATTTTTATTATCATTTCAAAAAGGTAATGTTCTTATAAAGATCTGACAAAGCAAAGCAACGAGGAGAGGGCCAGCTAAAAAAGGAAAAAAAAAACCTCCATTCATCCATTTTCTGCTGCTTATGGGTTGCAAGGCCAACAGCTGGATCACAGAAGCTGAAAACTTCATTTCATCAACAATAACCGCAATATAGCCAACGGGGCACGAAGGTTTTCATATGTCAATCAAAAGTTATCTTTGCAGCAAGTCCTGGGTCTGTCCCAAGGCTTCCTATTAGGAGAAAAATGTCTGAAACACCTTTCAAGAAGTCACCAAAGCACCCTGACTAAAGTTTGATGATGCATTGGAGCAGCTCGTCTACAGCTGGAACCATTTCCGGCTGAGTGAGCTTCCCACTAACCCCACCACCCCAAAGTTTCAGATATGCTCCTAAAAGAAAAAGCTCATTTTGACTTGGGTTATCCATGTGTCTGATTGGTGGCAGTTTACACTATACAAGCTGTCTGTTCAAGATTAGCAGTTTCACTTTTTCATAGATGGTTTCAACAAGTACAAAGAGCCAATTCTGTGACGTAAAGCAGGCAGATCTACATAATGAAAAGCCGCCATTGTCTCAGACATCCACACATGCTTTAAAAAAGGTTTAAGTGACTCAAAAGGTTATTATTTCTCCTGAATTCTGTCACATACGATGTTAAAAACTGGATTAGAAATACCCTGCGTGTCCTTACCCACAGGATCTCTGAAGTAAAAACGGGAAAGGTGTGACAGATGTTTCACAGCAGCAGCTCTGGAAAACCCAGGCAGCTCTCCAGTCAGTTTGCCACCTTATGAGTTAGATTGGTCACATCTCGGGACGTTGTGTCAAAGTTGAGTCTAAGCTTCACAACGACTGAAGCTAAAAGTGACGGCAGACCTTAATGCGTTTACCTGTGTCGGCTGATTTGTTGTCTTAATCTCGGATGTTAAAAAGAGGATTTGAAACGGATTTAAATGTAAAAATGGAAATAAGAAGTATCTTTTTTTGGGCAGAGATGGCTGCTGTTTGCTTTGTCCTCTGATAGTTTATAGTGCTTTCTCTAAAACCACCTGCTATTACAGTCTCTCTAATCAGATTTACCAAGCGCAGACAAATGCAGGGCTCATATCTCAATGACCCAAACGCAATGACAGGTAAAGACATCGGAAAGGTGTTTCGACTGTCGGCGGAAAGAACAGTGTTTACTCCCGACAGCGTTGCATGAGTGGCGACTGCATTGAAATGTCATTTTACCTTCGCAGCGCACTGAAAAGGTGACGGGCTCCATTAGTTTTACCACATGTGCAGGTTTGAATGTGTGTGAGGACTTTGTGACACTACTGTGTGTAAACTTCAAAGTGAGAGGACTGATTACACCAAAACAAGCGGCCATGTTAATGATGCGAGATAAAGCTACTTCACGTGTGTGTGACTGGATCGTCTGAAGGTAAATTCACCAAAATCAAATCAATAAACTAATTATCTGCACGATAGCTGCATTGTATTGGAGAAATTGCATAAAATTTGCTATGAAAATAATCATTTAACCTAATCCTTTCACCCCGGAAATAAAGTTACATTCAAAATAAATCACATGATTGTTTATCTAAAGTAATTCACATGTTGCATAGTACATACAAGTACTATGGTCACACAGAAATGTCAATATTAAATAATAAAAATAATATTTCTACACACAAAAAAAAACAAAATTGAGCTGTTGATGTATAACATGATGAAGATGATGAGACATGTGGGTTTTCTTTGTTTATGGATTCTGCAGTAAAATTGTGTTATTTTTAGTGGCAGCTGCAGCAAAAACATCAGCAATTCATTGTAGTTTGTAGCTATTGGCAGGGTTTGTGTATGGGTAAGGAAGAGTTAGGGTCATGGTGTTCACAAAAGACGTGTAGATATATATCTTGCCAATGTGTCTGAGTACAGATCCACTGTCACTGATTAGCAAGGAGGCTTAAGATATCATCTGCTTATGATGAGTTTATTCAGCACGGAATAAAATTTCTGATGCTCTGATAAATTGTTTATTAAACCAAAGCACTGAACATAGAAAAAAAAAGTGTAAAATGATGAAAACACTTTTAAAATGTTAAAAACAGGGAAATATGGTCATCATTCTGGTGAGTTTCAGAGACGACAAACTGCCCAAATACACACCGCCATCTGGTTACACCAAGCAAACGTTTTAACAGCTGTTGTGTTTTCTTAAAACAATATTCTACATTTCCATGCAGAACTACGTGTCTAAAATGATTTTTACACAGATGCGCTGCTGCTATACATATTCAGTCTTTCAGTTCAGTTTTCCTGCTTTGCAATAGTGAAAAATGGCATCACACATTGCTGCTCCTTCCTTCAAGTTCTTGTGTTAGGAATGTCAAAATTCCTTGATGCCAGAAATGGTGCGAGAATCTGTCTCCTTTTCCACTTGTTTGCTCTGCCCTGACACTAGCATTCAGGCTCTGAGTGCTGTAAAGATCTGTGGAGCAGGAAACATTTTTCCCCTCCACAGAAAAAAGCAAAACAGATTTAACTAGATTACAGAGGGAAACAAAAAGGTAGATCCAAGACATTATAATGCATGTATGCAATGTATGTTTGAAGCTAGCATTGCTAGATATTAAGACAGATAGCATTGATAAATATCTAGAAGGATAGCATAGCTAGATATCAAAGCTAGATGGCATAGCTAGATCTCTGAATAGATAGCATAGCAAGAGCAGCATATATGGATATCTAGACAGATAGCATAGCTAGAGCGCAAGCTAGATATCTAGATAGTTAGCATAGCTACATATCAGTACAGCATATAGCATTGAAAGCATAAAAAGATAGCATAGAACAATTTCTAGATGGCATAGCTAGATGTGTTATTTTAGATAAGTTAGATTGTTGATAGAATTTCTTCCCATTGCATTGTAAAGTTATTTCAACAGCAAACTGCTTAAAAAACAATTTATCTAAATTCATCCCTGAATATTAATGTAAATGCACATCCAGCTACCTCTGCACAGTTCAGTATGCAGTCAGTGAAAATCTTAAAAAAAGAAGAAAAAAAAAAAGACTTGTATGATCTTTGACTCATTTCTTCACTCTGCATTTGAACATCAGAGGTAAAGGAGGAGGATAAAAGTGAAGCAGCAGTCTATGGCCTTCCTGATCCTCACATCAAAATATCACTGAACCTTCACTGCACACTGAAGCGCAGGGTGTAGCTGGGATTTTTAAACCTTCATCTGTCAAATAACTGTAAACTTCTTTGAAGAGATGATCCAGTCCGACTACACAGTTCATCTAACTCTTTTTCTCTAATATTGCTAATTAGGCAGTTTCCATTATTCTTAGGCTTTGTGCGTTTTGGTTTTCAGACATATTCCTTCATTTAACCTCTATCCAACAAAAGAACATCTTCTCATATTATTTTTTGCGAGTGATTGATACAGCAGTGGAAGGAGACAATGAGATAAGTGGAGCAGTATCAATCATCATTTGAGGAAGGTCATTGGTGTGGACACTAAAGCAGTTCTTTCCCTTCACTTTGGATTTAAATGTAGTCGCCCTTCATCTTCTGCCAGAACGTAACGGTAAAAGATCCACAACCTTCAGGTCCTAAATATTGCACCATCTAAATGCAAAACAGACGAGTAGCACTTTATTGTTAATGTTCTACACAGTTAAATAAATAAAAAAAAGCCCTGATGTTTAAGCCAACAACTTAAATGTTTAAATCTGATTAAATCCTAATTGTTTTTATTGCCTTTCCTTAGTTTAAATGCTTTAAAAAAAGCAACATTATCAGTGTAATCTTAGAGTTAGGATGACAAAAGTCAAATGAAAAACAGCCCAGCCCATTCAAGCTGTAAGCTACAGAGACCTGGAACCAAAGCTCATGCATGTATAGTATAGCTTATATGCAACCAGTCACAGATGTATTTAATGACTGTGCAGACCATCGTGTTTCCTGCACAATATTAAAGACACTTTCTCAGAATGCATCGGGATTTTTTCCACCAACATGTGTGCTCTCATCTGAAACTAGAGTCAGAGAAACCCAAAAAACAACCTTCCAACGTGACTCCATGATGTTTATAAAAACATCCGTTTTCCTGATACTTCCTAAAAGACGCACAGAATTTTTGCAGAACCTTTCCGTCAGTCTTGACCGGTCTGTATTTTACAGTCTTGTTTTGCTGTGCTCATACCCATTCAGTAGCATGTGACCTCATTCAGTGTCCTGAAAGACAGTTAATGGTGATTTAGGAAAGTTTCCTCTGAGCGTTATAACTGTGTAAAGCTGTCCATGTTGGTTTGATCTGCTCACATAAAGCCTCCTTCACCCGACATGCAGCACTGCACCTGCTTTCGTTTTCTGGTCAGGCATCTTTCTACGCTGTATTGGACATGAACCAAAGTTGTGGCATCATCTATCCTGGCAGAGCTTCATTTCACAAAGTATTTGCTAATAAACGTCGTTACTGTCTGACTCCATCTGTTCACATCTTAGTTATGTTTAATCTTTAGGACTTCTGTAAAATAAAGCTTAAAGTTTTCTACATCTTCAATTATTGTTTTCCTCCCTTTCCTCCTTGTTTATGCTTTAAATCTTTAGCTACAATGAAATGCCTTGTTAAAAGCGATTTATAACCCTCTAAGCTATTTCCGATGACAGCCTTCATGTTAGGGCAATATTTCCTGCCAATCAGCCAAACATAGCAGCTCATTAAGCTCTGAACAGTGTGTTTATGCATTTACATTTATAGACCAGTGGAGGGTATTGCATTATTATTCACGCAGGAATAGAAGAATAAATCTTAAATGCAGTGAGATAATAAAAACAAAAACAATGATCTGAAACATCAGTGACTATTTTTATTCTTCTACCTTCCATCTGCTGCTCTGACAGAGTATTTCCTCTCTGCAATGGTTAATTACATGCTGTGTACTTTCAGAAACACAAGCTTAAAATTAGCTAAACTGATTAAACAATTGCTTGAAAGTTAGGTGTTCCTAGCTTGCTTTTATACATCTATACTATAACATTTTATCCTCTTGTTGCCTAGCAGCACATCGAGTGATGACCTGAAACCTAAATCTACTTATATAAAACCATCCAAAAGACATAAAAGGTTCATATATATATATATATATATATGCGCATTTTAAATAGAGTTAAAAATATAAATCTTGAATATAGAACAAGTTGAGCACATCTTTTCTTTTCCCAACATTTGCTCCTATTTTCCATAACATGTATTCCAACATAGCATTTCCGTCTCCAGGGGTGATGAGTCCATTTGCATTGCTTCATCTATTTTTCCCACATGATTTATAAGCATTACAGCGTGCACGTTTGAAATTAAAACATGAGCTTAAGCTACAATGCATGCAGTTAGCTGGATGAAGGATAAATGAACAAATCATGCAGACCTGCTTTTAGCATCCAGTCCAGGATCATTGTGCTTAATTTGGTTTTTGAGTGCAGTGAAAAGCATTAATTTCATTCTGGTCAGAAGTTGCCAGTATCTGATCTGCCATGATGGCAGCACATAGGTGTGCATGCTAATTTCAGTGAGGAAGCTGACAGTTTAGCTCCTTTCCTCATTTGCTCACATGGCGGAAAAGAGATGAGTCCTGATCTGGTGGACATTTCTGGACCAGTTAAATGCTTCTACTACAAATGGGAAAAAATATTTTATAGATTTATTTTGGCACCTGAAAAATCCCACTTAGTACCCAGAACACATGCTTTAGCAAGTACAGCCTTTTATTTGGCTTCTCACCAAGCATCACTTATAGATGCCAGCGTGATTTTTTTGACTCTATTAGAAGAATAAATTAGTCATTTAATATTGACTAGGTTACCTAGGAAACAACTTCAGGCTTCTTTGCATAGATGGAAGATGAATATTCAGGAGAAAGCAGAAATAGGTATCGTCATATTCTACATAACAGACTCCCCAGCTCAGAATGTTTCATTTTATTAGTGTTTTTATACATTTGCTTTAAATTCAGAGACAGAAAACAAGAGTCAGTTTTCTGGGTGTAATGGGGGAGTGGTGGTGGTGGTGGGGGGGGGGGGGTGTATGTGTAACTGTGTTAAACAAACTACAGGCTTGTTTTATAATGCATACATATCTTTTTTACTTTTTAAAGTCATTGTGTTGCTGTTTGGTATTAAACACATTTTGATTCAATAAATAAAAATTTTAAATTATATTATAGAAAAATCTAATATTTGTGACACTAAGCAGGAAATGCTAATCTCAGCTAAAACCATCTTATTACTTATAAAATATACACGCTCACTTGCTTCAATTCAAACATTAAGCCATATGGTAACGAGATTAGACGCTCTTTTGCCATCTGAACTATGACCTATGCTATAATCATCATCATCATCCTTCTCCTCCTCCTCCTCATCCACATGTTGCTACAAATTTGTCAGCTGCACAAATTCATGTAGTCATGAGTTGATGGTGAGAGAAAATCCCAGAAGATCAGCGTCTGAAACACTTAGACCAGCCCGTCAGCACCACCGTGTCCACTTCAAAGTCACTTAGAGCCCCTTCCTTTACTGTTCTGATGCTCAGCTTGAACTTCAGCAAACTAAGTGTTCACCATGTCTACATGCATGGAGAGGAGGATTTACCATTTGTATTAGCAGATTGATTAAAGAGTCTGCGCAGAGACACGCTTTCCAAAATGAAAGAAACAGTTTTAAAACCCTTAAATCTGCCCGGAAACCCTGATTATCCAGCAAAAAGCCCAACAAGCAGCTCAGTTTGCACCTGAACCGGCGTTCACATCCAAAAAGGTTGAGACAGCATCTCTGCACAGATGTGCAGCGACAGCCACACTTTGCCCTTTCCCTCATTTACAGTGAGCAATATTTACAACAGCATATTTGTAGCTCTGCAACACAAATTAGCCTTTAATCTGCTTAATTACTTCACCAGGGGAAGCTCCTCAGTTTACATAAAAGTTGGGAAAAAATCCCAATGTACAAATCACACACACACACACACACACACCATAAGCTGCTGAGTCAAAAGAATCTGATCATGCATTCAAATATACACATTTCATCCTGCCTGGTTTTTCCTCTTTGATAGCTTTATGAATATTCATTAGTCATGATATCCACCAGAAGGTTATTATCCATAAATGTCACTCTGTAATTAATTAATCCCGTCCACTGGTTGCTCTCCCTGCCTCCATGAGCCAAGTCTAGTTTATTGTATTCACATTCATGTGTCCAAATCCACAGCTCTGATTCGGCCTCAGATGCCAGAATCTTCCACTTCGTTAGCAGCAGGAAGTACCGCGGGGCCGTTTGACAAGCAGGGTCTGAGTTTCCTGCCGGCAGGATGCGGCGGATCTTGTTTACTCCGGTTGCTACGGCTACGCCGGAGCCAGAAGTAAAGGGGAGGGGTTGAGGCAAAGTTTATGCACATTCGAATGAGAATCACCTTCAATGGGTAATGCGGTCCAAGGAGACAATCATGGGGGTAATTTTGTGCTGTTTAGTAAATTGATTTTTAAAGCAACCCCAGAGGCACATCCATTACTGTTGGTTTGAGTTTTAATAAAAATCCAATATGAATTTGCACAAGGCCGAGAGGAGTAACTCTGGCACATTAGGCTAATAGAGAAGAATACCACAGCTCAAGAAAGTGGCTTGCAAACGGTTTGACATTTACCCCACCATGCACTTCATTATTGGCTGAGAATTTTATCCGTAGGCTCAGTTATGCACGGCGCTTTCAGCACATGCTAATGATCTATACAGGCTTTAAAGGAAACAGTGGCACATGCTCTGCTGATGTGTGGCCAAAGCGTGTGCTTAGCAGGATGGCTTAGCGCTACTAAAGATAGCATCCTAATTAGAAAACGTGCATACAGACTTCTCAAACATCATATGGGCAGAAATTGTTCTTGGGCAAAACATGGAACCATTTCTGATGGAAACATCAGCAAAAATGTAGAAAGCATGAATGCATTAATTGGAAAACTTGAGGGAGGGGGCTTTTTTTTTTATGCCTAGAGGCTTCTGACTTGGTTGGATCCGTTACAATTCATCTTTCAGTAGCAATGGAATTAACTGGTTTATCTGAAAGAAAAGCTTATGAACAGATCAATGATTTCATTAGGAGGGTAAAAAAAAAAGATTCATTTCTGAATCACAGAAGTTTAAACTGACAAAACAGCTCATAAAAGCAGCTTAAGGTGAGTTTCTCATTTTGTGTAGCATACAGTGTATAACCTTTCCCCCTCTGCTTGTTAGAATTGCATTTCCTTACTGGTTTTCATTCCATTCAGCTACAAAGGGACTCTTTAAGGCCGAGCTGAACCAGTCACTGCTGCTCTTTAAATGCAATAGGCTCCACTTGCCAACAGCGTGATAACAGTACAGATATACAGATGTTTTAAGGAGATTAGTCACAACGCAGCAAACACAATACGAGTTTCTCTCATAGTTCCAGATTATGGAAAGGTGTGGTGGAGCACCCTGGAAAATGCCTCCCCACTCCCCTCCCCTGCACACTTCCCCTCTGTCGCCATATTAAGTGCCATCTGAAACCAGTTACAGGTGAGGGAAAGTGGCCGATAAAGCCCTCAACAGCGAGTGTGGTGACAATGTTGACTTAGACGCATGGAGCAATAAACTCAGTACTGCGATACAGAGAAAATGCACAAATTTAGGTTGCAACGTTTGAACGCCACTATTTATCTTTTTGTACCAATTAAAAAAATAAAAAACCACTAAGCCTACGTAGTCCTGATATACAGTGAGAAACCACGTGGCTTATAGTAATGCTTCAACCATGAACTATATTAATTAATTATTTTATTAATAAATATTTGTGAATTTACAAGGGTCGGTCTAGAAGACCAAACAGCTAATCTAATCGTGCTTAATGTGGTATTTCACAGAAAAACAGGAGAGAAAAGCATTAACAGCACCAACAACACATTTCCAACACAGCCTTTACATAATGTGGACATCATAACGTTATTGAAACTCTGACAAATCTTCAAGTCTGAATTCCTGTGGAGGTGATTCAGAAAAGACTACTCTTGTTAACCCATGTCCTGTGTCAGGTTGTAATTGAAAAACTTGCAAATACACAAATAGTTAGAAATATAACAGCAGATTTGAGTTTGTGAACTCTAATAAAAACAGAGTCACCAGATGTTTCTGTTTTAGCCAAAAGAATCGCACAGGTAATTTAACTCACATAGCCTTCAACTTTTCTCCCAGAAATGTTTTATATTATAAGTAATTGTAATGATAAGTTTTAGGATTTAATTGCCGATTCCAAACTTAATTCCTGGCATCAAGTATTTCCATTACCTGACAGAAAATTGTCATGTTGGTAGAGTTATGGTTACATGGTGAGTTCACATGGAAACGATGGGAATAATGCTGTTTATTAGGTCTATTAATGTGCTCATCCTAATGACGAGAGCAGCTGAGGCTGACTTAACACGTATGACAGTGGCTTCATGTATAAAACATTGTGACGCTGATGGAGCAACATTATTAACGTCGTAGACATTTGAGCCATCTGGCAGACCGCTGACGGTCGGTACTGTCAACGACACCACGTTTGGTACCATGGTTTCTGATTTGTTTCCGGTAGAGCAACGAGAGGTTGTCTGAAAGCGTGGTTCTGCATTTATACCTTACGGCGCCATGAGGGAACCTCGTTTAGCTGCTAAATGAGAAATCAGGGAATTGCTAAAAATCATTAAGAACCAGTTTCCTATTTTAACTGGTGTGCCTGGAGTCGCTTTCCTAGCTCCACCAAAACCTGATTTGATGCCAAAAAATGTTTAAATAAACCAATGAAATGCCCAGAATGACACAAAACAACTCTAACTCTGTTAGCTTAACTTTGCTTTATATTTTACAAGAGATTAATTTGGTTTGAGGAATTATCTGAAGGGAGCGTCATCATCATCATCATCATCACCACCTCTCCTCCTTCCTAAGCTATTACACAATCCCAGTCATAATGTAAAGTGTTTCATACCTCCTTGGGTGCAGCTTGCAGAGTCATATAGGAGCATTTAAGGAGCTCAGGTCTTCGTTTGGCTGTCACTCTGGCAAGATTCCTCCAAAAAAATAATCATGTTACTTTCTAGATCAAATTACAGCAAGGCATTATGTGCAGAAATAATTTCAGACGTTAAATCAAAGTTTCTTAATAAATTCAGATGGGTTTAAGGAAAAAATAGGCTACAAGCTCATTCATCCTAAAAGCAAGTCAAACTGTAATGTTCTGACACTCTTTAGTTAAACTTTCTCATTTAAATTAATTTACACTTTTGACTTTTAAGTTTCTGACGTTAAATGGAAAGTTTCTGTTTTTATATAGGCTACAGAATATGGACTGAGTCACCTGTCCTTGCTTAGCTTATAGTTAACAACATAAAACGGTAGCAAAGCAAACATCCAGCCTTCATGAGTAAAACCTTGGATGTATTAGAAGTGAATTAAAACACAAGAAGCAACATTTTTAAATGTGACATGAAGATTTCACACACACATTATATA
>JBAMIG010000026.1:7267379-7278916 GCA_037177335.1 Kiunga ballochi | reverse complement strand
TTTCTGCCATAAAGTGATGCAACATGTCTCACAAACAGTATGTATTAAATATGCAACATTAGGCCATAAGGGGTTAATCTTCAGGACTCTTTGAGTCTGAGATAATACTGTTTTTCTGCTGTTGTGGTGAAATCAGGCAATAAAAAAGTGTTTTTACAGTATACAGGACACCAGAGGTCCGTACTACTAAGCTGGAACTTCATGGTTAACTGTGGGTTTTCAGGACTACGACATTGATTCGCTTCTTACTTAGTTGTATCACGGCTAACCTGCACCGAAGCAGGTTCTGTTCTGACCAATCAGATCTCATGAAAAATGACCCGTGAGTGCTCAATGCAACAGATACAGTCATAAAGCCTGGTCACTGACAGATGAACACAGCTCGTATGAACTATTTGTTTTGTGCACGTCTGGTTTCTTATAGAGTTTAGGTAAAAAAACGTGGATTTGAAAATGCTGCATCTCATGGCCCTTAACGATCCTGCACAAACCTTTAGATTTGCTGCAGAGCAATGTTCAGCAGAGCAAAAAGAAATACAGCTGGGTTTAGATAAGCCTTTCAATGTGCTGCTAGCATCTAATAGCAGCCTGTGCAGATATCAGAGTCAGTATGAAAGTATATATTTGTCATGTTTAAGCCCCTTTGTGACACCAAAACACAACAGAGACCACTTGTTTTCTGACTCTGCCGACGTTAATTAAGCTTGTGGACATCTACAGCAGGACACAAACAGACTACGCTTCCTGTTTCTCACACAGATAAATGAGGTGCCCCTGAGTTGCATTAAGTCCCGAGAGCTTCTGTCCATACTCTGATCCATTTCTTTTCTTTTTTCAGCAAGTAAATTTCATTACAACTCAGTTTTTTTGTTTTTACATCATTAATGCTCCATCAATAATGCATGGCCTCTACTGTAAAATGGAGGTCAGAAGCTAAATTCAAGGAGTTTGTAATGGATTCACTCACTTCAGCATCATTTCTGCACGTTAACATTACACAAATGAGAACAACTGAAAGTAAACGTGCAGGATCTTAATTTCTCTGCTAGTATTGTTAGTTTGTGCCATCACCTGCTGTTACGGACCCCAACTTTCCCAGTATCACATCTGGAATCACGCTCCTGCGCCACACCAAAGAGTTCACACGCTTACTAATAACAGTCCCTTTGCAGAAACACCATCTGTTGTTATTCTGGCTTTAGTAAATAACTATAAATATCTGAGATAAGGAAAAAAAACCTGACCCCACATGAGGTTTTTTTTGGTAGAATTGGGACATTAGGAAGTAATGTAGCATCCAGAGTCATCATGTTGACTTTTACATGTGTAGTGACAAAGCTAATGGCCGCTAGCCTACATGCAGGAGACGTGGTGCTGTGCCTGCAGAGGGGAGCTGAATGAGGCCACTGCTTGGTATATCAAGTGTGAAATGACTGAGATGTGCACGTTGGGACTTCATGCAGGTGGAAAGCACATCAGCTGCTATTGTGTGAAGTATGTTAAGAACATATATAGCAGAACCGTGAAATTAAATACAGACTCAGAGGTATGACTCTCCTCACTTTCCGTTGCTGCTCAGAGAAAAGTTTAGTTTTTACTATTAACTCCTGGCATTAAACCACTTCTGGCATGTTGGGTTTCATTCTTGATATCCAGTTTTTATATTTGCTTTTATTCATTCCTATTTAAACGTAGCTAAACTTTTACTATTTATATTGTTTTTGCTTTGATTCTTTTATTGTTATTGGGTATATCAGTATAGATTAATATGTTTACACATGTGGCCTTTAAACATGCTATAAAGCTGGCGTTGACATCATTTATGCATTTATTTGTTATATTACTATACAACATGTGTGTGTTAACCTAATTATTTCCTCTTTAATGGCCAGACAGAGCTGTCAGTGCTCAACATAGCTGTAAAATGGTCTTTTTTCTGCAGCTGCAGGGTTCCAAGCTTAACAATAATCTGCTGTTCTGTTTCATGTATTTAACTGCGAGTCAGCAGGTATGCATGAAGGCACCTAAAAGTCTGGTGTCCAGGTCAGATCAGTCACCGAGCTGCAACTGGGAGCAGACAGCAGCGTGTTCACTGACGTCAGCACACGCCTCCCTGTGCATCACCTAAGCTGTGAAGCTGCCGGTTCACCGCAGCACGGCCGCTTTTCAGCGCTGGCTTCTTGTTGTTGGGTAAATGAATAGCAACAGAAAAAAAGCAGCAGTTCTGTTTTGAATGTCAGAAACTCACTGTTTGATGCTTGCCTGCAGGCTACTGAAGGGGCCAGGAAGGAAAATAGATCTATTCCTACATCTGACAGGATGGAAGTGGATTTGCTGCTATCACTGTCAACAGCAGACTACGAAGGAATAAAAATTAAAAAATGTGCACAGAGCAAAATTACATTCAGTAAAGCTTGATAGAAACCATTTATGAGGCCTTCTGTTAAACTGTGATTATTTTCTCTGTTTTATGCTTAGAAAGAAACTTCTACGCCTCATTTTTCAGGACTTACACAGCAGCTACAATCAGAAATGACTTTGTAGCGTAGCGACTTCATCTCTGTTAACCCGCTCGCTGCTCCTACCGACATCACAACGTGGACAGGCTTTTGAAGTCAACAGGACAGCTCTGAACACGTTGGGCTCTTTCAACTTCTACCATGGCAGCTGAAGAATTCGACACAATTCGACAGGTTTCATAAGAGAGGCAGCCACACATTCTCTCATTTAAAGATAAAACCACACCGCTGTGAAGGCATGAAGCAGCTGGGTGCTTCCTGCTCAGCTTCAGCACCACATGGAGGTGGAAGAACAGGCCATGAAGGTTGGCTGTGACCCCCTGCTGACACAGGATCTGTGTGAGAAACGCTGCTACCCCACATTGCCTACCTCCGTTTATTTTCACTGCTTCACATTCTTATTGATGCCATTATTGACAATCTGGCTGCAGATTTGTAGGTTTATACAACCTGCCTCCCCTCCAAAATCTTTGGATTAGCACTATTGACAAGCTGAAATGTATTATTTCAAACCATGTTTAGACAGATTAGCTCAGTAGCATGAGTCCAAATGTGCTCTATTTGAGTTTAAACAGCTTTTTGCTTCATTTTATTAGCTTTATAAATATCGACGCCAAGATATTTCCGGGTAAAGTCGGCTGCTGGCAGCCTATTAGCTACTCATCATCGCCATAGACTTGGTACAAATGTTCACGCCTTATATGTGGGAGTTAAAATGAGGAAGATGCTGCTGCATATTGGGAGCACTAAACATTTCACAGAACAAAAATAGCAGAAAAAAACAAGACAATAAAGAAAAATTTGATTTAATACAAAAATGCAAGGAAAGGGATTTCATACTGACAGAATTAGTTTTTCTAAATGCTGAGTTGTTTTTCCTTTATTGCCTCTGCTTTGCTATGCCGTCCTATTACATATGAAATGTCTTGTCTCCTGTGCTGGTTTGGCTTTTTATTGGTACATTTTCCGTTTTTTTTTTGTGTTCTCACAAAGTAAATGTTGTCATTGCTTCACCCAAACGCCTCATAGAGCGTGCAGCAGAGATGGTAAACATGCGGAGCGACACTACCTCTGCCTGTTAGGAGCACTTTGCATCATTTTGCTGCACTCTGTGAATTTCATCATCGGAACATCTGACACCTCTTTGCACATGTTCTGAGTCAAACACATTTGTTGAGTGAAATGCAGCCAGAATGAAGCTGCTGCAGTAACACTGTCTTACACACACACACACACACATTATGCATGCTCTCTGGGCAGCCAGTCGGTGAATCAGCAAAAGTCAGAGCCTCTTCTCCTCTTCCTCTCCTCTCTCGATACAACAGATACAGGACTGGCACGCTGACAGTTTTAGAACAACAAAAATGGCTTCGCTAAGGCCAATGAATCAGAGTCTGTGGGTGCTGGGCTGCTCCCTGCATGAAACAGCGGGACTAAATCAGAAAATTGATGACATTGTGAAAATCCCAAAGGGTTGGGCTTATGGATGGACTGCTGTCTGGTGAGACAAAACAAAGATGAGGTACAATATTTGCTTAACAGCGCATGCAACAATTTTGCAGGGGCCACTCAGAGACTATCTGCATGCGCAGCGTAATCACACACACCAAGCGAAGCGCAATGCCGAGATAACAAACGCACCGCCACGCGTGCACATGAGTGTACAGACACACGGTTCATGCAAATGAGTGAGGTGGACTCACTGCACATTGTATGGAAGGCACTGATGTTAGTGAGGAAGACATAATTGGAGACATACTGTGGTTGAAAGGGTGGTTGGGCGGCTGTTGTAGGTGTACCTATAGTAAATGGTAAAAAAAAGTCTCCTTTTCTCATTCATAGTAAATAGAGAAGGAAGAAAATCTGTACATAACATGAAGAGCTGCATCTGTAGAGTTCTCTAACACTGCTTGTGAAACTGCATGTGCATCCTCGACCAAATATAAACCTTTAGGAAAGACTTTTCTTTTCCTGTCCGGAGCTGCTCATTTAATAATTTCAAGCTGACCTGAAAGCTAAACCCACAATTAATAAGATACACCCACAGCAGATGTTCCCTCTGCAAGCATGAAGGACCTGGTGACTTGCTGGTGATTCAAGGAGTTTTAACCCCAGAAGAAAGCTTAGAATATATAAATAAGAGGACACTCACAGGTAAGCAGCCTTGCCCTCCTCCATCTCTTTGCCTTTGCCGCTGGTGGCTGTTTTCTTGCTGCACAGCGTGCGCGTGATGCACATCAGCAGACCGCAGTGACGCAGGAAGAAGCAGCTGACGTCCACCAGCACCAAGAGCAGCAGCAGCGCTCCCAGACCGAGGCCCACCACCGCTCCAAGCCCCAGGCCGCTGAACAGGGATTCTGCTAAGGCAGTGAAGCACAACACACACACACACACACACACACACACACACACAAGAACAAAAGACTTGTTAGCAATTTGAGTTTCTTGTTCTGCAAGATAAAAAAAAAAAAATAGGAGGTCAAGGTGAAGTGGAGAGCTGGGTTGCAGGAGTCGGCAGGGATTTGCCGTCTAGCTGACGGACAAGTCCTCAAGTTGGGTGCTTGTGGAGCTGAGACCGGAGGTCCGCTACCTCACCACGCAACCTCTCCGTTTTCATGCAGGAAAGGTGCAACATTAGCTGTGGCGTACGCTTACTCCACAAACTTTTGCAGAAACAAATGAAGGTCAATGAATTCCTGCCGAGCTGGTTGGATGGTTTCCAAGCATCCCCCCGCAGAGACTGGAATAAGGAATAATCTCAATTATTAGCAGGAATCCACCGAATCTCCTCCACAACAAATTGATTCCTGCCTTCCAAAGTTTGGTCTTATTTGGGACCAAAGTTTGAAAGACTTGAATAAATGAGGAGAAGCCGCTGCTGCAGGGCTTTGAAAATCATTATGTAGTCATTTGTGACTTATTTTAAAATACATAATCCTTAAAAACAAAAACACACCTGAACTTGAGTTGCTCACAGGCTAAAGCTACAGAATAAATCCCATTTCCTGTGCTGTATTTGCCTTCAGGCCTTACATCCAACACCAGCAGTCAGCATCTCTGCTTCACAAGTGCAAGAGTTATCGTTTTACACTTCCCAGCTCTAGTGAGCCTCAGAGCAGCTCTCTGTACCAAGTGACAGCATTACCATACCCATCCTTTAACCAGAGTCCTCTTATTTCATAGCTTGAAGCATTTAACCAATCCACATGGGAGAAAAACTCTGAATTTTAAGCTAGAAGTTGAAATACGTTTCCTCAGAGCGGCCTGTGAAACACACTGGGCTCCTCGGCTCGGTCGGGAACAAGCAGCAGCTCCTGCCTTCCATTGAATTAATGAGAAAATGAAAGCGGTGCAGGAAAGAGGGGCTCCCCGGTGGGCTGGCTGAATGGAGTTGTGGCCTTAAGTGATCCCGGGGTTGGGCAAACTTAACATCCGCAGCAGCATCAGTGCTGACAGCTGGTGGTCGGACCACGCCGGGAGTAATCAGCGATGGAAAATGACTGAACTTTCCCACTAAGGAACACTTTCACACACGTTCAGGAGCCTGCCCGCTAACAAGAGGGCCAGACATTCATATGTAGGTGGAACAACTCAAAGGACAGTGAAGTCTGCTACCTACAAGTCAGGAAAGAGCAAATACTGCCAAATTCTTATTTCTGATCGTCACAAAACTGTGCTAGAAGTGGATGCAAGCTGCCTTTAATCAGTTATTTTTTCCACATTTGAATTCATAATCTGCATATTAAAGTGTTTGACCTCACAACAAGCACGTAGGTGGTTTGGCATCTTGTTTTCTGGATGACATCCAACTCAGTCCTGGACGGGAACCAAAACCTCCCAGGATAAGAAGTGTAAAAACTTCAATTCTCCGTATAGCAGCTCTAAGGTAGCCACTTCGCTCGCACAACAAAATGAGAAAGGTCAAACTCAGTGCAGCAGAGACCAAGCTATCCCGAGGACACATGTTACATCTACTTTACCAGCTTGCATATTAAGTAAGTGAAATGTATTAGACTGCACCAATCCTGCAGACCAGACTTTTGATGCTTAAAGGGTTTATGTGTGTTTGATGGGAAAAGAAATACATCTTTTTGCACATTGCCAGTCCAGTGGGTGCAGCTAAAAGGTCAAACGTGGCATGCTTATTTGGAAAGCAACAAAGGATAAATAATGCTCCAAAAGTGATAAAGAACTAGAGAATTACTGTAAACGTGCACAAATTAACCGCAAACTGACATTAGCTACCAGAAAGACATTCTGTGAAAAGCAGCATGACCACAGGGAGGTTTCCTGTTATCAGAACAACATGCATAAGACCACAGACGTGAATGTTGTTTACAGATTAGGCAGAAAGAGAACAAATTAAAAAAAGATATGCAATGTATGCAGAGATGCAAACGAGATCAATGCAAAGAGGTGGAAAAATTCCCAACAAGAGATTCGAAACGCTCCATCATAAATCCAAAACAAAAAGGAGCAGTGAGAAAGTCGCTGATGCATTGTGCAGAGCAGAGCTGGCGCTCCATGAGTGCATGAAAACTGTGATACCGAACCCTGTAAAATCAAAGCCAGGAGTCAACACTTCAAAGTCTGGGTGGCTGTTTCATTCCAACCCAGCGTGCTGGCACAGGAAGCCAGAGCCGCTAAACTGCCTGCATCACAGTGGAAGTTATCAGAGTGTCACCACCCAAAATGACTCTGGTGTCGGTGACTTTGTTCTTGACTTACAGCTGAGTGTGCAGACACAGGAACCTGGCTGCCATCCAGAGCACAGCGAGACGGAGAGAAGAACCTCGTGGCAAAAGGAACTCTAATTAAAACACTTTGCTTTTTACTGCAAAACGGGGCCACGTGGGATTTGAAACTTCTAGACTGGATCAATATTTCCTCACCACCACAGGTTTCTATCTTACCTTTGGAAAGTTTATTTCAGCTAATTTAGCTGCTGAAGCTCAGATTCAGAGGCGGTAAACATCACCTCGTCAGCTACCCCGAAGCGTTGGCATCTTCCAGGAGAAAAAGAACTCTAATCCATTGTCCTTCACAGTCAGAAAGCTGGTGCTTCAGCAAATACACTGCTTATGCTTTCTTATTTAACACAAAGCCTATGCTGCTTTTATAAATCAACCATAATGGCGACCAGTAAACCTACAGATCCATTACTGGATCCATCATGAAAAAGACAAAACGGCAACTGTTTGCTCTTAAACAGAAAACGAGCAGAAGTCTTCTTTTTATTTGAAGTGCTTAGGCATGTCCAGATAAAGACTTTATTATGGTTTCGCTTAGCCAGCAGAAAGGCTGGAATCCATAAGCATCAAACTTTGATCGGATAAGGAGCGCCGTGCAGGGAAGCGACACTTTGAGCTGGGATTGCAAGGTTGTTTACTCGTAGCGGTTTTCAAAGCTGTTTTATTAGATTTATGTCCAGTTTTAGAGATTAGTCTGAGCCGTAATAAAATAAACTGGCTGCATTGTTTTATGGGTTTGCAGAAGCAGTGTGACGTGGAGGATGCTGGGATGGCCTTCAGGGTGAAAAACAACAAAATAAATTCATGTTATGTTTAATTATTTAAAAAAAAAGGGAAAACATGGTATATTGTTGTATTTAATTAAAATATTTCAATTTTTAAATAAAGAAAATGACAAGATGAGTGAAAATGACTTGCTTCTGGCAGACTGTTAATTATTCTTTAGTTAATTACAGTTAAATAAACCATTAAATAAAAGTTATTTTATATAAATTATAAATAATAACTAGTAAATAAATAATTACTAATGATGTAAAAAAAAATTTGGCTAGCCTGAATTTTTTTTTTCACATTATGCAGTGTAGCATCTTATTTCCTCACATTCATCATTACATGTCACACATATTACCTCAGCATAAGTCTTCCCTTCACTGAATCCGGCCTTTAACTAGACCTCTTGCTGTGCAGGTTACTTAAATGCAGCTTGTTTGCTCGGTATCTTTGCCACTATAATAAAATTCAAAGATTTAAAAAGAATAAACTTTGAAGCATCTGAAAGAAACAATCCTACAATTTATTTGTTTCCCATTTTTATCTGCTTTTCTTCTGAGCCAGAAACAAAGTGCCTGACTTTAATAAACAGCTCACATCTCTGTGCAAAGACTTAAAGTATGAAAAACAGCTTAACTTTAAATTTCATCAACATGGAGGAAACACAGGAAGCCTTTAAAACAATGTTTTTTTTTAAACAGCTACGATGATGGAAAAGTAGGTAAACTGGTTTTATTTAGGTGAATCTGCAAGAAGACGAGGAAAAAGAAAGTAAATAATATACGGATATTACATAAGATTAGTGGCTTTAGTTCAATGATAATAAAGACCTTAAAATAATTTCCGTAGGAAAGAAAAAGAACGAGACAAAAGATAAACGACATTACAAAAAACGGCTTTTTCTAAATGGCTCGGCTTTAATCCGATCAGCCTTCACTGCATTTTTACGTGGAGATGATTTTACCTGCGTTTCCTGAGGCGCGCTGCGGGTTTACAGCACATGCTGCTTATGTTCAACACGAAAACAAGAAGTTAGCAACGTTTAGCTCTGAAGCAAAAGCCAGAAGCAGCTTTATTACTGGTTTATTTAACCTTCACCAACGAAGGGAAACTAGCCGTCATGCTCCTAAAGGTACGGCTGTAATTAATTTTCAAATAAGCACAAACATACGGGGACATGAGGTGGTTGTGATTAGTAAATATTCTTAATGCATCTCATGTACACACTGCAGGACTAATGAAAATATTTTCTGTCTTAGATTCAGGTCAGCAGTTTTGCAGCAGAGGTGAAAACAGGCAGCGATGAAGAAGCAACAGACTAAAATAAGCTACTGTTCGCTGTCATTTCATTTCAAACCATATTCAATGTAAAGAAAAAAACATTTTATGGCAAAGTATTTATTTTTGTTTTGATTTCAATAGAAAAAAAAAGCAGCATTCAGGATTCACAACCTTCTTTTTTCCTCTTGTCGGTGTCGGTCTGTTTAAACACATACTTGCTTCAGAAATAGCAGATTCTGACGCATTGTGCAGGCCTCATCCCATAATAAATAGACCCTCAGTGAGGGGATGTCATTCTTTCTCTAACTGCTGTAGCTGCAAACATTTCATGCTCTCTGGCTGAAGATCAGACCGGTAGAAACATCCCAGCAACCCTCACAGACTGACAGTTCTGCGTTCGGCACCTTTAATTACGCCTGAATTTAGGGCTGAGAGTGACAATGAGCTGAAAATTACAATCTGGGGACGGAAAAAGCAGCACAGTGGCGGCTTTCATACAGTCAACAAATACTGGCTCAAGATTATTTGTTAATGGCAAAAAGCATTATTGCTGTAAAATCTATTTCAATGTATTTCTAAATAGCTTCAGAGTCATTTTCCTTTGTTATCCATTATGTTTCTACACTGATCTGAACAATAATTACTATCTTTATTACACTCTCCCTCACCACAGTTTCACTCTGCTTTTAACTAGATGGAAATTAGCGTTAGTTTTCTTACCTCCAGCTCTTGTTTGGTGTTAACACTTATTACAGAGGCAACTGAGACAGAAGCACAAGAACTTTCCAAAATCACCAGCCACGATGATTTATGATGCAGATTTTTCTTTTCATGACTGTATCAGATTCACACAGGGAAGCAGGGTCAACACAGCAACAAAAGGTGGCTGCAGAGGTCAAGCTGATCAATGTGGCCACATTAGAATAAGGAGGTATGACATATAGGTGGCATCAAAGAAGCAAAATAAACCAAATAAAATGAATTCCTGGAAAGATCAGCACAGTATTAAAACCATTCCAGTCACTATTACGGCTGTTTTGCAGCATTATAATAGCCAATTGCTTCTGCATATCCCACATCGACCTGGCAAAGCTTGCTCGCATGCTTTCATTGAAGCCACGAGACATTAATGAATTTGTTGACTGAACTTTTCACAAACTTGCTTAGTCTAGATAAACTGCGCTCATTCCTTCTTGTTTCCCTGCTCTATTAACCCTTTTACCGACTTTCCCTGATTACACGATGATGCATTGCCACATTAGCAGCATTATCAATGGCTGGAGATCCCACTGCGTGTGTGCCTCCCCGAGCCATTCATACACATCTTAGACAATACAAACTCATTAGGTTTGACCAATAATGGACTGTTTCTAGATTGGATCTGTGTGGGACCGACTCAATTAATGATGACTAGACGGGCCTTCATTGATTGTGACATTAGTGGGGATGGGCATGATCCGTTATGGATGTGTCAGAGGATTCATCCCTGGTGCTTTGGGATGCGGTGAGAAAGGAAAAGGAGGGGAAACTCCTCTGAAAATACTTGCACAAAACTTCCTGGTTAAACTTTGCTTAGTTTGAAGAAGAGGCATGAAGACTTTATGTTAAATTTGCAGGCTAGCTGCAAAAGCAGCAATAAAAAAACCATAGAAATGACTTTAGCTTGGAAGATCATGGCCTCCTCAGCAATCAACCTTAAAAGTCTTCAAAGAAACTTGGTCCACTTTACTGTAATAGCTGCTGTACGGGGTTAGAACTTATGTAAGGAGTAATTCAAGCATCTCCACCTTGATCTCTGCAGTTGAAATCCTAATTCAACCACTTAAGAAAAGCGCAGATCCCAAAGAGCACTTTACCACTAAGACGCTCCCGATGCATGACTTCAATAGTAGAAACGTGAGTTAAAGAAAAAACTACGTGTCGGGAGAAGTGCTGGAGCATTTAGTCACATTTATACTGTATGCCTGTCATTCTGATCGGCTCATAACGCTCATAATGACAGAACATGCACTAGAAAGGAGACATGAAAGGAGTTACTTTGCTTCACATGTGAGGGGTCTGTGTTCCTTTAATATGAAGTATAACATATGAGGTATATATATATATATATATATATATATATATATATAAATTGAGGTAAAAAAGAAAATGTTAAACACCACAACGCAAGAAAGCGTATGTTTTTGGGACACCCCCACAAAAGTACACACAGATG
>JBAMIG010000026.1:7248049-7262435 GCA_037177335.1 Kiunga ballochi | reverse complement strand
ATATATATATATATATAATATTAAAAAATTATTATTGGTACTGTAAAGACAAAAATCTACTGGGAAAATTTGGTATTATTTTTTATTAGAGTAAATATGTAGGATATTAAAAACATATTAAAGGTACAGCATGTACCAAAATAAAAAGTTAATTCAAACAGTTTCTATGGGTGTTTTATAACCTAACTAAAATAACTCTTTTTATTCTGTTAGAATGAACCAATAATATTTACTTCCTGTGTGTCTGCTTACATGGCAGCCATTATATTTGTGCCTCCATTTTTACTACAGCCATCAGTGGTTGTAACACATTGTACCTGCAAGTCTTGTTCACATAAAAAATTATTTAAAACAAGACTGCAGGCATATACTTTATTAGTTATTAGTTAATTGTTTGGAATTGGCATTGCAATTCAATGAAAGATATGAATTCAAACTAATAGCAAAAGAAGACAAACGTTTTATATCCCCTCATGATCTGCAGGTTGACATCAATATGCAGGATGCAAGATGGTTTACAAAACATAAATTAAGGGCAAAATCTTGTAATTATGATGGATGGAAAAATTGACTACACTGCTGAAAGATTGGTGGGGAAAGGAAAGCTTTGATGTGACAGAAAAAGGAAAAAAACATAAATTGAAAGGGAACAAAGGGCGGTGTTGCAATCAATGCATTTTTCTTAAAGGATTCTCTGTGAGCAGGAGGGGACAAAGGTTATGCAGCTTGTTACAAACTAAAATAGGATGGCTAAAAAAGGAGAAGAAAAAAGGGAAAGTGCCAATTCAATAAACTGCAAACGCATAATACATAGAGAAAGAAATGAAGAGAGAAAATTGGTTGGTGAGCGATAGAAGTCTGAACATAATGTCTGTCTCGGATAAAAAATAAAAATCTTTCATTAGGTGTGCAGCCAGATTACAGTACGGTACGGGAAGAGAAGCAGTGCAGTGGATATATTTCATATTTAATATTGTTGATTGAGTTGACTCTGAGCAGTCGTCTTAAAATCAAATTTGATTTACTGCAGAAGAAACTGTGAGGGTGGAGTTGTTTTCCGTAAGCAACCAGACATCATCCTGGCAGAAAATATTAACAGTGACGCATATTTACTATATGAAAGAGCAACATTATTAAACTTTAGGTCGGTATGGAGCTTGTATCAGCTTAACCCCATCGTTCCTATTCGACGCCTGAATGCATGCGAGATAAAACGGACGAGCAAAGATGGAGCAGATTAGAAAATCCTGCTGTTTCTCCAGCTTTGTGTCTCCTGCATCTACTGTACACTTCCAAAGCTCTGCAGGCTGGAAGGCTCCACAGTTACTTCTTCAAACAAGCACAATAGGAGAACAGCGTTTTCTCCCAGAGTCTTTCCCACGATGCACCGCTGTTCACTAACAAGAGAGGACAGCCAATCGAAATGACCCGCCTTAAACTTGCCATTTCCCAGCTCTTGTTTTGGAACGCGAGCTACACCGTTACACGCCGGTACAAACGCCTGTTTCATCTCCAACAGCACAAGTAAATGTTGTAAAAGGTTCAGGGGAGAAAGCAAAATAACCCAGAAATAAAGATTTTTGTTTTAGTTTTCAAGTGTGAATGGCAGGTCTTGACTAGAGCAATGAAAGAATATAATCCTAGAAATAAATGTGTCTGCATCGCCTCGTCAAATGTTACAGCGCTGCATGCTGAAGGGTTTTTAGAGGGTTTAGGTCTCCATAGTTCAAACTATCACTAGTTATGCTTATGATTGGACTGTGATTGTTTTAGCATCCTCAAAAGAACATAAATGACTTTCAGAGATGTCAAATGAATGAAAAAAGACATTATTGTTGGTCAGACAGAGACAGGATGGTTTGCTGGAACAGAGGACTGAGAGATCAGACAGGAATCATGATGGGAATGTAAGATTTTATTGACATTGATGCTATCGTTGTTTTAGTTGTTGATACAGTTCTTAATTCCCTTTTCAGTCTCAATTTGATTTCTGTGGGGAAATAAAATAATTACACAATGACTTACTTACTTAGATTTTACTCATCACTGGTTTAACAACTTAACGTGGTTTTGCACTGATACATGTGTATTCAGTTACTAGGAATTTAAAATTGTAAAAATAGTTAGAGTTTAAAAAGTTACAGCAGAAGAAACAGAACATAAAGAAAAAGGTGAACTTTTCCTGTAAAAAGGAGCCGTTTTTGCTGTCTGAGATTGTTCTGTTTTAAAAGGTCAAATGAGGAACAAAAAATGTTACTTCTGGGGCAATTTGGAGCACTTCCCTAGCTTCAAATATGCTCCAGAGTACAAAAAATGTATAAAACTCAAAACTAAGCTTCGTCATCAAAATCCAACACACAGTTTTGCCAAGTACTCTAGAGACCGGGGGGGCTATGTTTACAAACTCTGAATCTCAGATATTATGCACATAAAAATTGAATTAATTCTTCCCTTTCCTCAATGTACAATTATCACGACAATGTAACCAGATATTCTTAGTCAGTTTCTTGAATTAACCTTTTTTATTCAGTCAAACATGTATTATATTTTACATTCAAAGACCATGACTGATATAAATTTAGAAAAATACCATGATGCAACACTTTGGTTATTTTGATGAGCTTCAGGATGGGTAAAATCTCCAGAGATGCTCTTTATTTTTCTTCCTTCTTAAATATCAGTTAAGATGGGAAAAAAACTTCAAAAGAACAGGAGCAGCAAGCCTGTAGGATCAGTCCTCGTGGATATTAAACCAAATAGAGGTATATATATATATATATATATATATATGGACCAATGAGAAAAAGAGAGCAAATTTAATCCACTTTAGGATAGGTCTGAAGCATGAAATGTGGAAAACATGAGTTAATGTGACAAATATAAAAAGAACTGTTCCTAAAATCCTTTGTTTGGATTCCTGCATGTTTGCCAAAACAGTGAAGACAACCTGGTTATTAAAACCTGTCTGCAAAACAAGAATTATCTATCCAGCAGTATCACTTACAAGCTGCTTGGGAAAAATGATGCAGCCTATAGAAAACAGAAACATGATGATACACAGTGGCAACACACGATAAACAATATAAAAACAATCAAGACCAATTGCTGAATGTTATTTCCGTGTTCTCTCTGTCATTGTGTGTTTGTTGGTCATTCAAATCAGGTCGGCGGTCTGTGCTGAAGAAAATAAACCCTATTCTCTAAGGAAGCTGCAGCCTGAGGGCATTTCCACCCGTCTGCTGGATCTCTCTGATGCAAACTTAGGTGTGTTTGTTTGGTTTTTTGTTAAGCATTCGGATTACCAAAACAAGAAAATCCTGTCCACTTCAGGAGAAAATGCAACATTACCCACATTGTATAACTAATATAATTAGCACTGCAATTCAAAATCATAATGCGAAAACAATGTTCTGAACAACTTCCATTAACAAGCTGGAAAATTTGAGGCCATGTGTTATATTTAATCATTTAATAATATCTGCTTTGTAAAAACAGGGATGCTGACAGTTCCCGTAAAGTCATTCGGATTGAGCAAAACCTGCTCTCAGTCAAAGCTTCAAAGTTGTGTCCATATTTTCTCAAAAACACGATGCATGTTGACAAACTAGCTTGAAATAAAGAGTGCTAAATAAAGTGATGCTAGTTCCTGTTTGCACTGTAGCCACACATTTCTACACGGCCACTGAGTAACTTGGATTGTTGACTCTTGTCCAGAGGGGAAATTTAATCCAAGCGTGGTGTAACCAGGTGTTTTTGTAAAGTGGCCTGAGATGATACTGTCATGAAAAGGCTCCATACAAATAAAGTTGGACTGAATTGAATTAAGTTAACAACAGTTTCTACAGTTATGGCAAATCAGATTAACAGTCATACTTGTGAGTGGCATTCGTATTTACAGTATGAAGAGTGAATCTACCTTACACACACACTGGCTGCTTTATTAGGCGAGCCTTGCTCTTACCGGGTCGTGACCTTTTTTACTTCCAGCATTGCCTTCATTCTTGATGGTATATGGAGTGAAAACATTGGTTACATCTTGGCTCGTGTTGACATGAAAGCTTCACCCAATATCAGAATAATCTGCTGCACGTATCATGATGCAGTCATAAAGGAATGGTTGTGGTCTGCAACAACACTGAGGTGCATTTAAACCATGCTTCATTGGTACAAAGGAGCACAAATGTAAATATGCTCCACATGTTACACCACCACCAGCCGGAACCACAGATATGTTGCAGAATAGATCCATGCTTTAATGTTGTCCAAGACAACTTCTGACCCAGTTGCAACTGACTAAATGTAGCAAAGACTCATCAGAAAAGATATTCTTCCATCTTCTGTTATCCAGTTTTGTTTATTCAACGTTGGTTTTAGACTCAGTTTTCTGATCTTAGCTGGCAGGAATGATTCCCAGTGTGGTCTCCAGCTGCTGCAGCCCATGTTGGATGTGTTGAACAGTCAGAGATGCTATTCTGCAGAGCTGGGATGTAACTAGTTTTTGTAGTTTTATCATCTCCAACCAGTTTGCCCATTCTCCATTGTCCTCCGACATCAAGGAGGCCTTTTCATCCAGAGAACTGCAGCTTACTGGATATCTTCTCAAGTTTGAACTATTATACGCCTAAAAGTGCTTGTGCATGACAACCCCAGCGGATCAGCAGTTTCTGAGATACTCAGACCAACAAATATGCTACATTCAAAGTCACTTAAGTCATCTTTCTTCTCATTCTGATTCATACAAACTAAGATTTAAAGGCTTTTAGAGTCCCGGTATTCCACCTTGTGTCAGTTTCTTTCACCTCACACAGTTGTTTATCCTCTCCTCTCAGGTATTCACAGAAATCTTCAGGTAAAAACCATATCTTTCAGCACTTTTAGAGAGTAAACAGCTTGTACTCTTGTAATATCTTTAACCTTTTTTTTTAAGTTATACAAGCCTTATATAAGCTACAAAATGCTCGTTATTAGCCCATTCCTACTCTGACAAAGCTCAATCTCAATGCTTTAAGCTTTTTGTCATGTTAGCTTTGAAAGCAGCTGTAAAATCAGAAAAATATTCGTCTTACTAAGTCAAGGTGATATTCTACAAATTATGGCCTTTTTCCTGCTCTGGAAAGCAATACTAAAAGCTTACATTACTATAATACAGACTCTAGGTGAACTACAACTTGCTCAAGTCATAAAAGGATCAAGCTAACAAACAAAAATGACTGTTCCCTTACATATTTTTTTTCCATTACAACTTCCGAGTTTGCTACCTTTTCCTAGTCCTTCCCAAGCTTTTATGATACATCGAGGTTATAACAAACTACTACTGACAATTAGTACTAATACAATGGCTCCTGCAATTAAAATTTCATTTAAACAAGGAATGTGCTAAGTACACACTAGTACCAGTTCTTATATTTAAATACTTGTCTATGACAAATATCTAGATGAGCATTAATAAATTCCATAACAGTTTACTGGTAGCAGTGGAAAGTGATGGGATCAAGCTGGATGAGACTAATGGTAAGGAGAAACTACTACATAAAAAATCAGGCAGCTATAATGAATATCTAATCCAATATCAATTTATGTTGTATAATTTGAGACAAACATTCCAGGGTCAAACTAGGCAAATTATACTTTACACACAACCCCCCCTGAGAAGCCGATGTTTGTTCATGCCTCTGATGTTTCTCAAAACATATTATTTACATTGTGTACAAGGGCCTTAATGAAAAGCTGGAAATACAATCACATAGTTGACCATAGAGAGTTGAATGAAGAGTTGCTTTAATACTTTTTTCGGGTGCAAATGTTCGATTTTATGCAGATGATACTTTGATTTCCTCATCAGATCAGGTTCTTTGTTTGGTGGAAAAGCAGTCAGCGGCATAATTTAAAGGATAATTTGTTTCTAATAAAGGAAACATTATAAATCAAATCCATAAAAATTTCCACCAATTATCCCTTTTCACAGTCTGATCATTTCAAATAGCTCCTTTAGAGTCACTGATACTTGTGATTGCTTTTTGCAAGAATGCTGATGTCTTGTATGAACTCAACTTTAATGCATGTCTATCATTTGCAGTGCTGCTGCAATAAAATCTCCCCCAAGCAAAATCTGTCAACTAAATCTGCATTTTAATACTTTGTTCAATACTTTTTTCTTTCACTGCTTCCAGCAAGAGCCCAAATGCAGATGCTGCACCGAGGTTTAATGCAGCTCCAGGGATGTAAACAAAAAGCTTATCTGTGGAATTTAAACCATGTTCAAATATCTAATGCAGAAAAAGATTCTGTATAAGAGGCAGGGGCACCAATTTGTCCAATGACAGCAGCCTTATTTGTGCAGAAAGCACAGCAGTGACAAGGCCTGTTGCGCTTTCTGGCTTGCTTTCCATCACCTAGGACATCTTGCTCTTAGCTTTTGTTATCCCAAATGCTACCTCTCTTTCCAGAATCATGAGTAACACAGCACTTAACACAGTAAGTTCAGAAATCTATTCTAAAGAGCTGGTAAAAGCACAATAATAGATCTATAAAAAGATCTTTAAAAAAGCACAAATCTACCTTTTTATTTTTTGTCATCCTTTTACCTGTAATGTCGGGCTTCTGTGGCATGAAGAACTGATAGAAGGCGGGCTCCGACAGGCCCTTGACATTGCGCGCTGTGATTTCCACTTCATATCTCGTGTTCCACTGCAGCGGCTGTAGCATCGCAAAATCGTTTGCTCCTGGAACTAGCTTGGTCATCCACTGTTCCTCTTTATCCTGCAGGAAAGAGAGGAGGAAACTGGTGATGAGCTGGTGTTGTTTTACTTTACCAAACAGAATAAACTTCTTTACCCTTTTTGTTTTTAACCTGGGTATTCGGAGTCACAGGTGTGGAACGGTCAGCATAGGTAAAAAGAAAGGCTAATCCTGCAGTTTTTATTCGGTTCACTTGCTTTGTGTGATTCTTTTTTTCTTTTCTTCCACCCTTTCATACATCATCTTCCTTTCTCTTTTACCTTTCTTCCTTCAGTCAGCTCCAAACAAAGGACTGGAAACTGAAGCTGAACACTGAAAGCAGGCCAAACGCATCGTGTGCTCACCGCTTATGCCGGCTTGGCAACATTTTCAATGGCAGTTGGGGCAACAGTGAAAACGTTTCATACAAAATCAAGGTCTGGATTGTCAGATACGAGAGTATGGTGTGTGTCTGCACTAGCAACTCCAGTCTGCAGGTTCAATTGTGTGTCCCTGATGCCAGACGATGGCCAAAGATTACTGGGCTGTAAAGCGTTTTTTCTCCTCCACTGTCATCCAGCTCGTCCTCTGCAAACACATCTCCTGACCCCGTCTTCAACTGCATGCCTCCATTTGGAGCTGTATGATTTTATATTGCTTCTACTTTCTCTACAAGACAAAGATATATGGACATTTGAGCCAGGAAGAGATTTGGAGAGACTCAAACCCACTTAGTTCTGTGGACACAATGCCATTTAAAATCCACAGACTACCTCAAAAAGGGTAAAATGAATTAAGCCAGAGTTTGTTTGTGCTCTCATTAAAGCTGTAAGCAAAACAAGGATTGAAAAACAGATCTGCTAGCACAACATGATTCATTTTGCCACCAACGCACCAACAACTCAGTCGTCGGCAACAAATCAATCTAGTGAGTCATGCTTACTCCACTGGGAGGAAAAAGCATTCCCAGTATTACACGCTGTGCTGCGATTGTGTCGAATACAAAGAAAAATCTCTCAGTTTGAGTTATTTTCTCATTCGAGACAGGATGAAGTGCTGGAAATTGTTTATAGAAAGAGAGAAAGAAAAAGCCTCCAGAAGCTGACTGTTCTCAATTTGCCCACTTTTTGTTTTTGTTAGTTTATTATCAGCTTATTAGAAAAGCCATTATTAATATAAAACATGTCTTCGTGTCAGTCTCTCTCATCTGTTATCAGACCTCATAAAAAATCAATATAATACATGAACTGTGCACCAGCAGGTTATAGCAAATCATCTACGAAAGCTAATTAAAACCGCTTTAAGAGGAAGTGCTCTAAACCCCAAAATAGTGATGCTTATATAGAATTATAAAAACGTTCCTGTCTTAGTCCTCCTCCCATCTCCTTGAGGCAGGGCAGGTGGTTGTTTAAAAAATCCCAGGAAGCTCGAGGGTCCACACAGTTTCTTGCATGTCTGGGGTCATGTGGATGGAGATGCCTGATATTTCGGCACATTTAAAAAAAAAACTTTTTAAAATTTGGTTTATTTATTTATTTTTGAAATGTTTTTTTTTTTTACCAAGTTTCTGTTGGAGCAACATCTCCAGCTAACGCAGCTCAAACAAACTACATTTTCTCTTAACGTTCCTCAACAAGAGTCTCCGATACCACCATAAAATGTTGCCAGTCACTGAATGGGTCTCAAAAATGGCTAATTATAGCATGAAAGCTGTTAAGCTAATGGCAGAGGTCTACGGTGTGTATCAGTGTACAAGGAAATGCAAACAGACACATGTAACGTGACTTTACACACACTCTGGCTTATCTGAGCACAAACTTAATAAATATATGGAGATTTTAAGGATTTCAACAATAAAATACTCACAGTCTTGTACTTGACGATGTATTCCACGATGGGCATCCCTCCATCATCCTGCTTGACCAGCCCCAGTCGGTAAGCCTTGCCCATTCCTCTCTGGCCATGGACCGCTGGTGGACTTGGCTCTCCTGAAAGACACAAGTATTAAGAGACTTTTAATAAATATGTGTGTTTTTCTGTTGGAAATAATAGGAAGGGAACAGGTGACAGCGTGAGATATGAGATACAGATCCAGTACAACTAGACATGATTTTAAGCTGAATTAAATTTATATTACAAGGTAACTCCCACAGCCTGAGTGTAATTAACATTGACTGGAGGCTTTAATTATTCACTGCATTTTTCCAAACTGGGTCTCCATTTGACTTTTTATTCTCTGCAGCTGCACGGCTTGCTTTACACGAGGACAGAATCTATTCCAAACCTTAATAATCTGAAACAGGAGGATGTTTTTAACCCTCTGAAAAGTGAACATATAATATGAAAACACGCCTCGTTTCACTGCTGTGCTGATGATTTGAATATATTTTAAAAACATTTTAGCATTTTGTTCACATACGCAATATAATAAAATATATTTTACTGATCTGTTTTCTCACTATTTCGGTTTCCAAATGAATTTAAAGACTTCCCAAAACAAACATTTATCCGTTTTGATCTGATATTTTTTGTCAAAGCTAAAAAAAAAAGCCTTTTCTGTAATGAACTGAAATCATTAAGCGGGATATTATTGCAGGTGCAGAGAAACTTACGGATAGGTAGGGTCTGGAAGGTCTCCGTGTGGCTGAACTCTCCCTGACCCTTTCCGTTGACAGCTGCCACTCGAACCTCGTATGTCGTGTTGGGCTCCAGTCCTGTAAGCACCACTGTGGCTGCAGAGAAATGGTACCAGAATACATATTAGCTGATCATACGTGTCCATCATGCAGACAGCTTTTCATGCTGTCTCCTTTCAAACAAAGGCTCCTTGAATCCTTTTTAGGAATTGTAGCAAAGTAAAATAGTTCTGCTGTTGCTCACAGTGCGGCCATGTTTTTTGTTGGCTGGGAATATTTTTATCTTTATTTTTTCATAGAACCTTGTGTCTTGTGGAAAGTGGAAGAAACATGACGAATGAAGATTGCAAGTGTTGCTTTTTCAAAAGCACTTCTGATGACGGCTGAATGGTTTTTATATAAAAATCCCTGTGATCATACAGAAAGCAGCTCTGTGGACAAAAGATTTACCTCAAGTGAAGGAAAGTGTTTGGTTACATAATAAAAGTTACGTAAAGAACTACAATGAAAATGACTATAAATAAACATTAAAAAATCTTAAACTAATATCAACAGGACAACTACAAGAAGACAAACAACTGGAATACGTCTGAAAAAAGCTACTAAATAACTGGAATCTGTCAAGTTAGTTAAAAATGTAGCATAACTGAAATAAAAAGCAATAATAAAAACAAATAATGCAGAGACATTCAAAGCAACTAAAAATATAAAAACCCTCAGAGAGAGCGAGTTTACGCCAAACTTATGTAATTATTTTATGCTAAATGATTGTGGGTTTGAATAACAAGCTCTAATGGCAAAATGACCCCAATATGCCCATCCCAAACAACCCCATAAAGAAACACCAGGATCCAAATGGTGATCCGGATCATTCCCAAAATCTAATCTCTTTCTCCTGATTCCATTTTGAGTGTTTCCTGAAAATTTAATAAGAAAAAACCTTATATAACTTTTTCATTTATGTGGTTAAAACACCGACAGACCAAACAGATCAACACATGACTCAGCAGAATCCAAATAATTCATGGTCATACTTATATTATATGGTGAAAGCAATGCCAGCAGGAGTCAAAATAACTAGAAGGAGTAGAACAAGTAGAAAAGTTTTAAAATGCTCCATAAAAGACTAAAATAACAATGTAAACAAATCCAGATGAATCCCTTTAGAATTGCTTTGTCAAGTTTCCAGTTACAAGCATTTCAGAGCCCAAACCCAACTGGCAGGGTGGTGAGCGGCCCATGTTTCCAGTAGCCGGTCATCCAAGGTGGCAAGAGCAGCATAATAAGAAAAAGCTGGATTTAAACTGAGAGAAAATAAAATAAAAAGCTAGAAGCAGATAAAGAGATGAGAAAACAGCTTTAACTTCAAACTGCAGCAGAAGCAAATAACTACAACAGAACCGAAGCAGCTACAGACTCAAAATACTTCCAGATACCCACTAAACAGACACAGAAAAGCTCAGACAGCTGCAGAAAACACTCAAAATAACTTCACACATGCTCCAAATGGCTACAAAAGAGAGAAAACATAAATGGAAATCCTGCAAATACCACCAAGCACGGATCCACGACGGCTAAAAGCGGCCATGTTGCTTGTGGTCGGGTTTCAGTCCAATAACTTGGAGCTGTAGCAGCATTCCCATTAAAGTAGAACAAATATTATGAGACCATTTACAGCCAAAACACACCTGCAATACATTCACAGATAGAAAATACACTGAAACTACACAGATTATGCATTTTCTAATAAAATCACAATTTATTTTTATGATCCTGACACAATGATGCAAACCGTCTCGTTTTCTGCACTCATCCTGCATTTAACACGATAATTGAAGAATGCATGAAGTCCTGTTATCAGACCAGATCCTACGCACGAACCCGTCTATATTCCCAAAAAAAGCCTGCAGAGAGCCGGCAGCGTAATGAGCATGGGTAACAATTCTTTCGCTGTTCTTTGGTCTTGGAATTGAAAACAAATTTGGCAATTTGTGGCCCTGTGCTGAGCTCATAGCAGGCAGATATTTCAATTTGTGCAAAAGCAGTCAAATGAAACAAGGTCTTTGCATTTCATTATAATGAAGACTTTGTAGTGTTGGGAACTTCTGTGGAGGAAATTGAAGTGGATTCAATGATTATGATTATATATGAACTGCTAAGTACTTCATTATTAGCCAGGCTCATTATTTTGATATTTTTGTCCTGATTGCATGGAAACAACGACATTTATCCAAATTAAATCCACAATTAGGCTTCAATTACTCAGCTCTGCCACTTTTTCCTCTATCTGCTGTATATTTACGGTTAAAGCACTGCTTCCTGTTTAGTATTCACCTCACCGCATCTCCATACTGTAATTGACTCTGAAATGAGGGATATTTAGTGATAAGCCCCTTCAGGTCTGTCGGACCTGCTTATCACCCAACCATTCGTCCTCTGGCTCCCATTTTGCGTCCATCCATCCTTCACCTCGTGGTGTACTTTCCACCAACGGGCTCAGAAATCAATTTGCAGTCGTAAAGCATAAGAAGAGGAGGAGTGCTTCACTTTCTGCCCAAACAGGTCCTGGCACTCTCCCCATGAGGCGTTTGAGTCCCGTCAGGACCCAACAAACATCTCAAGGCCAAAGCTTTGAAGGATCGCATGACAGATCATGCAATTAGGACTCTACTGATGCTTCATTGGTGTTAGTTGGCGTGTGGGGTCAACAGATGGAAATATTAGTTAAATCCAGACAGGAAGTTAATCTGGCATGTTTCCACATCTCATAATATACTAACTAGAACATATAAGTTTGAAAGCTACATGAAAAAGAGGAAATATTCTTACTTCTTAAAGGGCAGATGGCACTATCTTCACTCTCATATATAAAAATCCCTGGTATTTATTATATAAATATATGGATTTTGATTTTCACAGAGAAAACAGCAGAGAAAAGAGGATTTAAAGCCATTTATATTTAAAGGGAAGCAGATGCATGCTGCCAGTTCAGTATAAGTAGCTAAAAATTTTTTAGAGCGAGTATAATTGCTTTTATTAATGACTTATTAGTTCAATTAATGCAAAATAACAACACTGATTAACTTGAATAAGTGCCAATCAATAACTTCATACAATAAGGGTTGGAAATCTATATGCCGGAAAACACTAAACAAATGGAACAGCAAGAGCACTGGTTGTAAAAAAGTGGTTGTTTTTCCATGTGGCTTATGAGGCGAGGATGGGTTAACCAATCAATGATAGATTTGGGCTTTGTATTGATTTGTTGTACCTAAATCCAAATTTAGTTTTTGTCAAATAATTCAAGATAAAGCAGCACATAACTGACAACACAGCAGATAACACATTTTTTCCTACTCAATTAGGTTTTATTCCTGTTTAGCGAGCAGCTTAGAGGTGCATTACCGCCACCTAGTGGACAGGAGTTTGTAGACAGACGCAAAGCTGGTGTAAAATATAGATTCTATGAAAAGGCTCTAATCTAAATCCAACTTTTTCAGAGTAATCACTCTATACTCCACTGTACTCTTCTCTTGTAATCGAATTAGAGAAAAAAAAAGTGAAAAATCAAAACAAACAATTATTTTTATCAACATGACAGACTCCAGACTGAGACAAGAGGTGCCCCTTTTATTTGCCAAAATTCAACCCAAGCCTCACACTCACTCTGGACACTGTGTGACTTCACGTCCCTCCAGTCCTGAGAGCCCACCTCCTTGTACTGGACCAGGTAGTAGCTGATGGGAACACCGCCATGGGAGTCTGGTTTCATGAATGTGACAGTGGCCAAACGCTGGGAGACAGCTGACAGACGAACTGAGTATGGATTCGATGGCACGTCTAGAAGCAAAGACAGTGATGAGAGTGAAACACGCAGCATTATTTATACATTTATGCAACAAATAATACATCTATTTCACTCGAGTTTCATTTGTTTAACTTTCATTCAGACCTAATACTCTCTTTAAAATCAGCTTTGCTTCATTGCGTTAATTTTCTTTCTCTGCTTCTTATCTTCGTTGTATTATTATAGGACAGTTTTGACATCATTGCCTATTTCTCCTCTTTCTGCAGGTCTTCATGCAGTGTGTGTTAATCTGTCTTTCCTGTCCTGCTCCCCCTGAGCCGGGTTCTGCTGGAGGTTCTGCTTCCTGTTAAAAAGGAGTTTTTCTTCCCACTGTCGCCTCATGCAGCTCAGGCTACTAAAGTGGATCAAAGTCAAGATTCAATGCAATCTTTTGGTTTCCCTTAGCTAGGCTATTTATCATAAATTGGCTCAAGTTGATGACTCTGAAGCGCCCTGAGATGACATTGTTGTGTAGTAGCGATATATAAATAAAGCTGAACTGAACTGAAGCTAAAAAGGAACTTATGTGTAATACCACACATCTGATAAGGATTAAATGTGTTGCATTACATTTTCATCCCTCATCATACGCTTACCTTTTGTATATGACTGAAACGGGTTGATTTTTTAAAAAAAAAGCTCTTTAAATGTCCTAATAAAGACTGTTTCACTCTTCAAGTTCAGATCTCAGATATAATATTGACATTTGCAAAACCTACTAGCATACTGGATCCATTTGAAGCTGTAATACGGTTCAGAAATGACTTCAAAGGCAGTAAAAATACAAAACCTGAGTATTTCCATCTTCACAGAGCTTAAAAGGAAAAAGTAGATTTTAGTAGAAACACTGCAGTTCCTGCACCTGATGCTTGTTTTACTCCACATAAGAAATTCCCTTTAAACTCTGTCAGTTCTCACGCAGCAGCTGATGTTTAATACTGATCCATCTAATAACCTATAAAACATCAGAAGCTAAAGTTTGACCTTCGTGAAGGCATGTGCAGAAAAGTCAGGGGACCAATTAGGATTTGTCATTTAGGATTCATGACTGAGCATCATTCCCTGCTGTTCAGTCCCAAAGCAATCGGGTTTATTTCAGTAGAATCCAAAACGATGGAAAGATAAACAGAACAAGTTAATGAGTCATGGACTGAAATAGCTAAATTACAGCCATTTTATATATATA
>JBAMIG010000026.1:7215665-7227673 GCA_037177335.1 Kiunga ballochi | reverse complement strand
CCCCCCCCCCCCCCCCCCCCCCCCCCCCCCCCCCCCCCCCCCCCCCCCCCCCCCCCCCCCCCCCCCCCCCCCAATAGGAAATAATTGAGAAGCACTGCATTAGAGGATGAAACATCTTTAATCACACATTCAGTCACAGAGTGGGATCAAGAGCAACAATGTATGTTTATCTTGGATGCGATGCATCAAAAGGTTTGAGAGCCAAATGCAGTAATCTTTGGGGTTCACACACAAGTCAAGCCATCGCAGGTGTGTTTGATGACATGCTTCAGACATGGAAAATCTCTAAAACGTCTATTCATGCTTTGCTACGTGATAATGCCAAAAACATGACAAAAGCCATGAATGATGCTGGGACTCTTAAGCTTGCCATGCGCTGTGCACACACTCCAACTGGCCGTTCACGAAGGTCTTTTGGAACAGAGCAGTGTTTCAGATGCTGTAGCAGTCGCTTTAGCTTGTTCCCGCCTGGAAGACAATCAGGTGCAGCTCAACCAACCAATCTAACGACTCCAATAAGATGTGCAGACCTGTAATAGCACGTTCTATATGTTGCGGTCTCTCATGGACCAGAAGAGAGCTCTGAGAAAATATGGCTTTCTTCCGACATTTCTTCTGGCATTAATAAAGTATTTTTCGTTTCAACAAACCAGGTCATGTGGTAAAATTCTTCAGAGCTCCCCCTCAATAGTAACACATTATTATCATCAGTTTATTAGAGACAAAGCGCACTTTGTGACTCTTTGAGCAACACAGCTCAAAATCTGGAGGTCTCAGCTCTTTCAAATTAAATGTTTAATTTAATAATTTAGGTTCCTCTGCTGAATATGTGATTTGTTCCGCTACATTTTTGGGTGTAGACACTTGTTTCAAACCTCAAAATATGTTTATGTGACATATTTAGCATGCATGATGTCACCAGGATGCTGAAAGAGTATTATTGTGCAGATATTTCTTATTTTTCTTTGTTTTCATAGGGAGATTTTAATTAGTATTTTATTTTACTCCATATTTTAAAATCACAAATATATAACTGTAAGGATGTAAATAAAAATACCTGTAACTTTTATTTGTTTATGTTTAGTGAGAGTATGGGAGCATATTTTTATAACCTGAAATTTTATATTGAAATGATGCCACTAAAAAAAAAATTATCTGTATTTTTAATAATAAAATGTATTTAAATTTATTTTGTTTTTGAGTCTGACAGAGTGGATATCATTCCCAGAAGGGAGGACTTCTCGTTTTCACACCTCTGCCGGTGTTTCTCTAGATGTTCTTGGGTCTTTGTTACAGATGTTTTCATGAATAATTCCTCTTCTTTCTGCTCAGTGAGGAGATCAGATTCCTCCTGCTGTTGGTCTATAAAGTCCTGTTGGACTTTTTTCAGTGAAGCTTTCAGCTCTGATGTATCTTTCAGCTGGCGAGTGTTATTTTACTGATAATCTTGAATTTGGAGAGCGACAAGTCTTGTTGCCATGGAAACTCTAATAAGTCTTGACAGTTAACACAGAGAGGGGTAGCCTCCCTCAATCTACGGGTGGGGGGACGGGTCCTGACTTGTTTGTACCTATGCACCGAGCAGCAGTACAGAGTACCCACCCTTTTTAGAGTCCTTAGGGGGAGTGCAAGAGAGTGATCGACAGGCGGATCAGTGCTGCATCTGCAGTAATGCGGACGCTGCACCGATCTGTCGTGATGAAGAAGGAGCTGGGCCTGGATGTCCCCATCCTCACCTATGGTCATGAGCTTTGGGTCGTGACCGAAAGAACAAGATCCCGGGTACAAGCGACCGAAATGAGTTTTCTCCGCAGGGTGGCCGGCGTCTCCCTTAGAGATAGGGTGAGAAGCTCGGCCATCGGGCCATCGAGAAGCTGGCTCCTCTCCATGTAAACACATGGAGAGGAGCCAGATGAGGAGGCTCGGGCATCTGGTTAGGATGCCTCTTGGACGACTGTAGGAGGAGACCCCGGGGAAGACCCAAGACATGTTGGACTGATTACATCTTGCAGCTGGCCTGGACCTGGGAACGCCTCGGGGTCCCCCCATATGAGCAGGTGAATGTAGCCGGGGAGAGGGAAGCCTGGGCTTCCCTCCTTGTCATGCTGCCCCCGCGACCCGACCTCAGATAAGCGGCAGATGGATGGAGAATGAAAGCAATGTGTTGTGCTTCTTTGTCAGTATTTTTATACAATATCAATATAGAAGCACGAACAAAACCCTCAGTTACAATAGAAACCTGCTAAACGAATGGAAACTGCCTGGGTAGATTATAGCTGCAATATTATCTACAGACTAATCTGAGCAAATACTGGAAATAGACTGTGTGTCTGTAACATTTAAATCTGGTGAAAATTGAGGGATTTAAAAAAAATTATGCTTCTTATGCTTAATGTAGAAATAAGATTATTGACACAGAAATTAATCAAATATACATGAAATTGTTATATAAAAATTGTTCAAACGAGAGATATGACCAATTTATTGGAGTATTTTCCCCTAGCTAGTGAGTCAGCAAGCTGTGATAGGTCTATGTATACCATATAACATCCCCATGTAAAGCTTTTTTTAAGGCTTTGTAGGGGTGCTTTTTTAACACAACACTGGCGAAGTTTAACAACTCTTGCTCTGAGCATCTCTGCACAGAGCGGCTGATATACAAAAAGAAGATTATTACAATTTAAAAATTCCCTCTGGGATAAATAAAGCTTTTTTCATTTCAACTTGCATTTGCTGTACGAGACCTAAATAATGTTTCCTCCCTTACCATTAGGGAAGCGAAACACCAAAAGAGTAAATGACAATGATCCATATACAGAAGAACACATTTAGGACTGAGATGAAGGTGCAGTTATTAGCTCTGGAAGCTCTACAGCGGTGTCCCACTTTACATTAATACTTTTGTCAAATATTCATTATAGTTCATAAACATATTAATGAAAGGCTAATCACTAAATTGGGTAAAGATGTCTCCAGATCCTTTGGATCAAGTAAGTTGCTGACAGTTCTGGACTCCAGACAGGCTTTTACATCCCTCAGTTTTTCTCATGCAAAGCCAAGCCCTGCTGAAATATGCAGCTTTAAATAACTGTCCATGATACTCCATATCCCTCAACATAGAAAGATGGGGTCTAATGTTTCCTTTCACTGTCAACACTTACCAAACACTTTGAGGAAGAGCTCTCTTTCCTGAGATCCCGCCTTGTTGGTGGCCCTGCAGGAGTACGTTCCTCCATCCACTTGTCGGATGTTGCGGATGGTCAGCATGCTCCGCCCACCATCCAGCCTGTTGAGGATGTACTGCTCCGATGGCTCCAGCTGCTGCCCTTTCCTGCAAACACAAACAAACGAGAGGAAGAACTCGCCAGAAACTTTATGAAGCAAGAGCTTCATGTCAGATATCTCCGTAGTTGAGGTGTAAAAAAAAAAAATAAAAAAATACAAAACTCGAATTTATTTCTGCTTCCAGCATATAAACAGCTAAAATCATGAGATAAATTGTATTAAATATATCATGATGTGTAATAAAAGAGCAGATTTGATCATTTGTTCCAGGAAAAACCTTCAAATGCTCCTTCAGCATATGAGTCCTACCAGGGCTGAGACGGGTTGCTGTATATCCTATTATAGGTTGCAGCACACACTAAATGACTCCACTGTGGCGTTGAACACTGTGCTGACTTAATGTCTTTTGGACCCTGTGAGGAAGTTAATCAGAAAAAGCCACAACTGCTAAATTGATTCACATTTATATTTAAGTTTCAGTGCAGAAACATTATGCTCCAGAAGCAGGTTTGCTGCCTCCCCCACATGTTCTTCTGTTTTTTAAACTGCCTAACCAGCTGGGTTATCAACATGGTTCAAGAGTTTGCTTACTTCAGGGGAAGATTTTCATGTTTCTCATACTTATTCAGATTTAGACAAACTTGCGGGTCCTTTTTATGCCATCTGTATACAAGCAGAAAGGAGCTGGATTGGCTCGGTTACAGTGTGTCTGTGAGATCAGGCTGCACTCCAAAGACTCCTTAAAAAGGTACACAAATGTTTTACTAAGAAAACATAGCCTAAATTGATCTTTTTAACAGACATCTACAAGAATATGTGTATGTTGTGTAAGTTGGATTAATCTCCATGAACATTTCATTTGCTATACGGTCAATGTAGAGTCACCCACTAAGCAAACATCAATGTCTGGCAACAATTCAATGATGTGGTTTGGTTTCTTTTCCCTGATAAATATCTGCAGACAGCACAAAGATTGTCAGAATCCCGAATGCAAAGCATTACAGTGATGATTTGGGATGGTTCAGCAGCTACAGCATCTGGACACGTTGTCATTGGGTCAACCATGAAGTCATCCGTGCACCAAAATACTGCATAGCCGAATGTGTGTCTGGCTGTCTGCGAGTTCAAGCGTGGCTGAAACTGGATCAAAAGCACAGAGCAAACATCCCCAAAACAGCTGCAAATCAACCAAAAATGTTTTGTTGTATTGTTGCAGTCATTGTCCAGACCTCAATCAGACTGAAAAGCTGTGACTGTGTGAAACCTGTGCATACACAAAAGGTTAAAAACCTCATTGAATGGAAGCAGTGTTCTAAAGACAGGCAAAACAAAACTCCTCTAAGACAATGAACTAATAACATCATGGAGGAAATGATTGACTCATTTTGTTGCTATCAAACGTGACTTTTTAAAATTTTTGGCTTTATTTTGGTCATAAAAAGCAATAAAATGTGTGCTGTGTGTTCATTTTGAGGTTGTTTATACCCACTTTTAAGAGCTGGTATGAATCAGATCATATAGTCACCATGTGATGGTACATTTTAACTTAAAGTGGGTGAATTTCACATTTCTCTTAACAACACCTGTGGTCATAAATGCCTGTGCTAATGTTTTGCAGCAGCCTTTGCCTGAGATGCAAAAGCATCCTTTTAGAGACAAAGTCAGTTTGTTATAGATCCCTGTGGTCCTTAAACATGATATATATATATATATATATATAGACTGTATCGTCTTGATTGGTTCAGTCACACTGTAACAATCTCATGAGAAATTCAGGAATCTCAAATAGAGGGATTTGGAGAGTCAGAGAATCACACACAAACACAGTAATTGTGTGTAGCGAGGCCTGCGACTCGGCTGTACAGTGGTGTTGGAAAAACATGGGGGAGGATAATTGGAAGTCGGCAGAGGAAACACCAAAGCCAAGTAATAATAACTCTGGCAAGCCAAAGAGGAAATGAAGAGAGGCCTCATCTTTGGAACGGATAGTCCAGGACATGCTGCAGCACTGAATGTCATTACACTGACTGACTGCTGACAGGTAGTCCATTAGCAAAGATGCACAGTGGATGAGGTGCAACCTCGCACTGACAGGAAATGCAGCGGTGACGCATGGGGAACGCTTGGATGAGCGAGATCAAAAGAAACTAAATTGGGTTGTGATTTTTTTCCTTATGTCTCAGCTGATTCCCTTTGTTGTGATGTTTGCAGTTTAACTTTGAGGTATCAGAGTGACATGCATGGCTTATTGACCTGAGGAATCGATGCGTGGGTGGACTTATGTGTTGCTAAAACGTCGAGATGTTTGTTTCAGAAGCAAGGTGTGGGAGTGAGCTCTTTGCATTTGTAACAGTAGCAATATCAAACAGTAAAAAAAGAACATCAGAGTGAAAACATACTTTATAAGTGTCTTTTTTAGAAGGAGAAAAACATGCTAAACATGATGCAAACCGTTAGGTCTTGCAAGAGTTTAACTGGGGATCTTCAAGTGTATTTTTATGCTATTAAGTTAGCTATTAAGCTAGCGGTAGAGAACAGACAGTGGTGTAGGTCAGCACTTTATACAGTTCCCATTTAAGAGTACAGAAATCCCAATTGTTTGATAAACTCCTTAATTTAGTTTTCTTTTACTAAATAATCATTTCAAGAATTGATTTAATTTTTTATCTCCATATCTCTGCACTGACTGAATACCCAAAAATCCACACTGATATGCTACACCTATTACATCTGAGATTGGTAATGTTGGAGGAACATAGTGTTGAAGAATCCAATGATAAATGTTGTTTTATTCCTTTAATAAAAAGGTTCTAATCCTTTTAGATGCATCAGCAGGGATCTCAGACAGCACCTGGATAACTGTTGCAAACCTTTTTTTACTAGCCGCAATTAGCATCTGCTAGCAGTAGCTGATCTCTAATGTTCTTGTGCATTTGTGGGGTGACACATTGTGTATTTAAAACAGCTATTGTGTTAATATGCAGTTGCTAGCATGTTTGGAAATCAGGCTATAATGGGATGCTTCAGGCTGGAACAACCACAGGATACTGCTGAGCACTGATGATGTGCATAAACATCCGTTTGTCATCAAAACGAGTCAAACACAAACCTTTAAGGTCAGATAGTTACATAATGCTTCTTAAAGCACCGCAGGAAGCTAAAATGTGAAGTTTCACATCAGGTCATGCAGGAACAGAGGATTCTGGAGAGAAAATCCCTTCCTCTCAGGGCAAGTTCTGACCCTCTGAGAACATCTCAGTGTGTCAAACCTTTTTCCACCAATGCAGCTTAACCACTTTCACTCCAAATCTGGCAAAGTGGATTATAAGAGACAGAATGAAGATGTCCTTTTCTTCACTTTAACAAGCTTCTCGCTTTAGTTGCCTTTAGTGAAATTACATTGTCAGTCATAACTCAGCCTCCTATTACTGGCCACATAAAAAGAGACTCATAATAAGGCAGCTAAAGCTGTCACATGGATAATCACAACATGAAAGCAACACTATATCAATGCATCATCTCCTATTATTAATGTGAAATCTCTTGGTAACATTACCCATGCAGTTAAATCATTAAAATCATCATTTTCTTGTTCTTCTCTGGAGCTAAAAAAGACAAGGGTAGACGCCCAGAAGTAAACACAACTTATTTTGTTGGGGCTGGACACAGGAGATAACAATAAACAAGGTTTCCAGTACATATTAGGACTTATTTCCAGCAGGGCAACTGCTTCAGGTTTTGTTTGTTCTTATAAAGATGCATTTGCTTCACGTCTTCCCTGTGTGATTGACTTCTCTTTCAAACCGCTGCACGGGCGCTTCAGTTCTCATGATGAGCGATGCAAAATAAGAGAGGAATGCATTTAACTTCGTACTCTAAATGCATGCACAAGAGCGGAGTTGTCCTAACTCATTCGGCTCTTTGTGTCTAAAATATCTGTGCAGCTCTGACTGAAATATTTTGATTTTGAAATTTGAATAATTGAGCAAGTTTTTCACAAAGTTTGCAACAGAGAGGTTATAAAATTTATAACAATGGATTTAATGAACCTCTGGCAGGAAATGCTACTTGGTGTAAAAACTTTGCAATCAAAATTTTGTTGTCAGCAACAGAGAAAGGTGGACTTCCTGGGCTGAAATATAGTCATATGATGTTGTCTATGGGCACAGAAAACATTAGAACACTGCTTTTCCACGTTTTACATCTGTTTTCCAAGCATGCTTTGATTTTTTGAATGTGGTTTTCTATACGTCCTCCAAGGCACCCATTGATTTCCATTCAATTCAATCCAGCGTGAAAACAGCTTGCAGAAAGCTGCCTCTGGTAGGAGCTGCAACACAGCTGCAGTTTATCCGGGTCTTATGAAAGAGCTAAACTAGAGTTTTCGGAAACTGTTTGCAGTCATTTAGATGAGTAAAAAAAAATCATTTAGATGAACTAATAGAAAGAAATGGAAGAGAAGTGTTATAGGAAAATGGAATGACCTTCAATGGAATCCTAATAAAGTACTATCAACAGAGGCTCCAGTGCAAAGAGTTTGTCACAATGGCCTGTTGAGTGGGTGCAAACTAATTACTTTATGTTAAAAAGGATAAGGGGGTGTCAAATGCTCTTTAGGTGCACATTTTCTTTCTTTTGCTATGTGCTACGGGTGTTATAATGCCAATGATAAGAGTGAAATGTGAGGGCGGACTACTAATTCCTCAGTGAGAACTATAAATGAATATCTAGTGCAAACACACACTGCATCAATAAAGACTGAATACAATTCTAAATAGTTTTTAATGTATCCTGCCTTATTTTGAAATGATAAAATATGGATTGGCACATTAAAAGATGTAAATGTTTTGTCTGTGGCTGGTTGTTTAGGTAAGACATCATTATAGGCAGCACTTCTAACTTAGCAGTAGCTTGGGGTTGGTTTGTTCCACTAAAAAGCCAGAGATGGTGGCAAATTGTTTGAGGAGGTCTCGGCCCATAGAGAGACTCCATGTTGGATTCTAGTCCAATGCCAAGTCTTATCAAGACTATATTTGTCGTTTTCTACAACATAGAGATCAAAGCTGTTTGTTTTCCTGTCCAAACCGGGTCAGGGGATCGCAGATTGTAGGGGTTACCTATGCCATGTGACCAGCGGGTCAGGAGATCCAGAAGTGATGCAGGTAAAGGTGACTGATTCCTGGTAGTCGGCGGTAGCGTTGAAAGACTGCTGGAATACCGACAGCACCGGAGGGACTGCAAACAGAAACACAGAACAAGTTTTAGCTCAGCTAAATCCATATAATCAATGGTGAAACAGAAGAAAAAGGGTTGCAGCTTCAAAATCCTCCAGCGTCTGTGTAAAACGGGAATAAAGTTTCTTTCTCTCTCTTTAGAAAAGATCTTTTTACCAGTGCAGCTCAGTGGCTGGATAGTCTTTCCTCTACAGTCTCTGTTTCTATTGAGATGATTATATTTCTATTTAATTAAAGTAGTTCCATAAAGCTGCCATGTCATTTTATTTATTCAATTTCTGTGGCCAAATAGCAGCATTACAAAATAAAGTTATGAGTAAAAAATGACCCCAAAGGCAGAGCCCTGAAAAACTTCATTTGATAATAAAGGATAAAGTGTTGAGCTGATAAAGTTACTTGTTTAAAGAAGCCCTTTAATTTACCCAGATGAGCCCAGTAGCTTAAATGCTGCGTTTCAACCCTTTGGTAATATATATATATATATATATATATATAAATAAAGGAAATATATGCTATCATAAATAGAAATGCAATAGGCTGAATATTTTCACACTGTGGTATTACCAAAATAAAAGCATCTGCTTTGTATCCTGAGATCTCTCCAGACATGACAATCGAATCATGTGTTGATTCTTGTAATGTGACATTTTCCATCTTTTCCTCACTTTTTTTCATCTCATCTTGTGTTTTTTTTTTCTTGCTGAACCAGCAATGATACAAATTCATCTTGCTCACATGTGACAGGGTATTATAAAGCTAAAACCAGAACACTGCAGGGCACTGGTGGTTCCAGGAATGAGCACGCTAATGTCAGTGTGCTATCAGGATGAATATTACAGTCAGAAAGGTAATGTTGCTTTAATGCAAAGGAAATCACAAAATGCTGAGACAAAATGCACAAGAGTAAAGATCATTTTTATGCCAGGAGGAAGTTTGGAGAAGAAAACATGATGAAATGAGGCAAAGTTTTCTTTTCTACTCACAATAACCGATTAGCTATTTGCTAATTGTTGCTCAGCTATTTATTCTTTTGTTCTCTCACTGAAGTTGCAGCTTTTTGATCTTGATATTACTGGCTTTCTGATATAAAGACCAAATAGATCTATTCAGTTTAATACTCTACATCCCTGTATCACAGCAAATACACATGGCAACAGTATCATCCTGTTTTTATACGAGACTGATTATTCCTGGCCTTGGTTCAGTCACAAGTCTTTACAGTTTGTGGTCCTTTAATAGCCTTTGTGTTTGCATCACGCTTCACTATAATGCAAACAATGCAAAGGGCATTGTGCATGTATTGATTTTAAACCAACGCCACAAAAATATCATCAATCAGATGAAAAAAACCAAAATTTTCTTTGTCTTTGGGATCTTTGCTCATTTCAGATGACACACTTTGTGAGCTCTGAAGTTCCCTTTTGATATTACGTGGTCCCGCATGAGAGGAACTCAGAGATTTGATCTTGCTTACATATTTTTTTCCTCCATGTATCATAAAATAATGCCTGAACTCTGCTGGCCAGGTCATCACAGAGTGCATCACCCCAATACTAAACACAACTCTATGGGATGTATTCATTGTCCTGCATAAAGACTACAACCCTCATATGTTTGCTTCATATGTAAACCTGATTTAATTCCTTTTTATCCCTACATTTTCTATACAGCTTAGTCCACTTCAAGGTCAAAGCGAAGCAGGAGATTTTCCCGGCTTAGCAGGAAACAGGTGATCCTCAGGAGAAGTTTTATTTTGGTGACCAATCAATCTAACATACATGTCTTTGGACAGTGGGAGGAACCTGGAGTACCCAAAGAGAACCCACACAAACCTAGAGAGAACACGCAAACTTCACTCAATACCCGTAACCTCCCCTCAACAGGGCTCGAACCAGCCACCTTCTTCCTGTGAGGTCATGGAGCCAACCACCACCCCACCATGCAGCCCACACCTTAAGACATATGTTCCAGAAACTAGCTGCAGGTTTGAAGAGGAAAAAGGATGGGGGAGGTGGGGGGAATGTATTTTCAGTCTATCTTCAGCCTGAAAAGACCTGACAACTGCATTGTTAACGATACCCGCGTGCACCTTTACAACACCTGTCATATACATTGTTGATGCCCAAGTGAAAATGGAGCTGTGTGTCCTTCAGTGTTCCAGGCAGAAAGCCATTCATCACTTCCATCTAGTCACTCTCATTACACCTGTCAACAAAGGTCAGTCTTCAGTTATTTCTAACCTGAGTTATTCAGTGGTTTCAGTCTTACCTCTGTGAAGTCTGTCAGCACTTGGAATTGATGTAACAAACTTGTGCTCGCTAACTCTCCCCATTGTCCCGGTTCAGGACGGATTTCTCTGACGTGATTTGACGTTATTTGACACACAGCATGTCCTGCTGGTCTTTGCCAAAAACAGTATGGATCAAAAGCAGAGGTCTTGATGACTTTATCAAGAGCGCGGCGAGCAGCGTCAGCAATACGGCGCTTGTCCCTGTCATCCAATCAACTGAGAGCTGTCATTTTGTCACTCGGTAGGATAAGAGCAAAGGAAAAGCGTGCCCTGCAATCGCTTCTCCATTCCTTCACACGCTGACGAGGGAATGACAGCTTCATGGCACGAGTGCGTTTATGAAGCATCGCAACCCATTTCTCAAGCCTGTACTTACGCTGTGCTTCTGCTGCCACTACAGCTGCTTTACCTCCGCCCTGACCAATCTCAGGAAGTGATTAAGCATGTGTGGAGCTCTGGAGTGTTTCCTCCTCTAGTTTGCCTCTGCTAGCTGGGTGACAGGTACAGCATGACATTCAGAAATGGTGTGAATAAAAAAAACCGGAGCAGCTGAGGATGAATTTCAGCTGAAGATCAAACAGCAATCTGTGATCACAGTGTCATAATAGCATAAAGTCATATTGAAATTCATTATGTCCATTATAGCAACATGCTCACTTAGTTCTGTAACTATTCTAAATACTATTTGGGTTTATTTTACAGTCTGTGCCAAAACCACCGCATGGCACAAACTGCACTTCCTGCTTCTTCTCGGTCACATGAAAACATAGGTAATATTTTTCCTTCCAGTTTGATGATAACATTTGGATGTAGCAGCTGAACACGAGCAGGAGGAGAAAGAATACAGAATATGAAAGATGGGAGGTAGAAGATTGCGTAAGTGTTGTCACGATGGGACATGGTAAAGAGTAGAAAGACCAGACTTACATAATAGCCAAATTAACCTTTACACGACAGGAACTAATCAGTTTGGCTTAAAATAGAAGAAACCAGCCACTTCAGATTAGGTTTAACTCCTAATTCATTGTTGTGCTTAAATCTTTTCATCTGTTTAAATAAGATTGAACTTTGATTCAGATTCAAAGAGTAATTAATACCCATGTAAACATGTCTAACATAGTCTTATCATTTAAGGCTCATATAAACCAAGCCTGTAAAACAGCATTCTTTCACTTGCGCAACATCGCTAAAATCAGAAA
>JBAMIG010000026.1:7193298-7207740 GCA_037177335.1 Kiunga ballochi | reverse complement strand
TAGATAGATAGATAGATAGATAGATAGATAGATAGATAGATAGATAGATAGATAGATAGATAGATAGATGAAAAAGAGTTTCACCTTATCAGGTTTGGTTTGCTTTAGGCTGAATAAACTTTAGAGTATGACAGTGTGTTGGGAGTTAACAAAGGAAGTTTTCCTCAAGTAAAGTGATTCATCAAACACTTTACTCTGGATGAGGGTCCCCTCACAGAAAGATGCCAGTAAAGCTCCCCGCAGCCTGTCCCATCTCAGCACCACATGGCAAGTGTTGCAGTGCTGCAATAATAGGCCGCGCCTCATTGAGCAGACTTATTGGATCTTCCACAGAAGTGAGGTAAGTGGTGTGCTAAATTGAATGCGATTCATACTTTTTTGGGCTGAAGCCCGCTCTCCTATTACATTAGGTGTGCGAGAATTACATAGGCAGAGACAATACTGCAGCTGTTCAAGCATCACAAGACGCTCGTGGCCTCAGTGAAATCACATTTCAATCACTGCAGCAGTCTCAGATGACTCAAAACCATTGCTAATTGACATTTTCACACTAAATATTAATGTGATTTAAAAGAAAAACCTACAAATAAAAGCGCGAAGAGGAAATCAGCCAGTAATAATGAATTCATCTGAGTCAGTGGAGCCGAATCTGTCAATTCTGACAACTCTGTTGCAATATTACGAGACGAGGTCCGTGTGTTTGACATGAATTTCAAGCTCAGTTTGTGCACATCAGTAGGTGCTGTTCCACAATCACTGACTTGACTGCAGATGATCGAAACACTGTAAACAAGCTCTGAAATGTGTCAAGCTGGCGTTATAGCTCTCTACTAACACACCCAACAAGACTTAAATCATCCTGAGCAAACTGACAGCTTACAACGTGCAGCTATTATACTGTTTTCACATCAATCCGCAGCAAATTGCATGCTGAACAGAACGTTTCCTTTCAAGCTGCTGCGGTAGCAAAGGTCAAACCACGGCTTTAACTTCATCAGACCACAAAAACGGGTTGGAATCAATGGAATAGTGTAATTACTGCTGGGAGGTAGGCTGCGGCTGGGCAAACTGAGTTCACTCATTGTACCTTTAACCTTGGCCGCCGGCAAAAAAAAACTATATTTAGTCATGAAAACAACAACCTGTAATTTATGCCAACCTTTAGAAATTGCTTAAAGAGAAGTGTGTCTGAATGAGGATGTTATTTGAGGTTTTGTGTGACTATATATTTATACTTTATTATCTTAGGAGTATCATTTCTTTTCAGTTTATGAAAATGCCTGACAGATAATAGCAAAGTCTAATAATAAGGTGCTCATAATAAGTAAATGATGAAGGCCCTCTGTTGCTTCTGTTAAAACATCCAATTATTGCTTATTTTTCCTCTTTTTTACATGTTGCTTGTCCTTTTAAATTATAATGAACTGCTCAAAGGTCTTTACTTACATTATTTTTCTGTATATTTAGCTTCCAAGCTGCCCGTGTTTCTTGTAGTCAGGAGGTAAAGTCCTCTCAGAAGGACTGGTGTGATCCTAGTTTAGCTACAGGAACCAGACACAGGATCTCACACCTTCTCCGTTCACTAAAGCCTGCTGCACTTGAGAAGAAGCTGCTGAGCTAAAAGTCTCTAAAGACCTGTTTGATATTTTTCACTCACCGTGTGCACGCTACGAGGTAAATGCTGAGGGCAGAAATCCAAAAGACCAATCAGGACGCTTCCTCTGGTCACGTGATTCACTCACATCATTCCAAGATGGCTACCAAGTTGTAAACGAGTACGTTTGACATATAAAGTGGTCGAAATGTGGCCAGAATATCTGTGTTTATAGAACGTCACCTCCTCTGATCCATCCCTTTTCTTCCTTTCATTTATTTCTGACAAGAGGAATCTTGAAATGGACCAAACCTGAATCTAAAATCTAAAACAAACCTAACAGAGGGTTGAATCATCGCTATCCCCTGTCATGCAACGCATTTATTTCAAGTTCAATTTACCTTTATGGTTATTTTTATCTGTTTCTTTTACAATTGCTGTCTAAGAAATACGTATTGTTTAATTTCCCAACATCATAAATGTGTAAACTCACATAAACGCTCATCTTGACGCTTTAATCAGGGCTGCATAATGAAAGGCTTTACCTTTTCTCACTTATCAGCAGGATGAATCAGGTTTATGTTGATGTAACGTGCCGACATTGACGAATCCTTACATGAAACACATCCAGGAAACATGTCTGTGCGCATCTCGTGCATGTGGCTGCGTGGCCGAACACAACTCACCGTTGACGACCACGGCTATGTCCACGAAATCGATCTCCCCCCGCGTCTCCACGCTGGCCTCGCAGCGGTACACGCCCTCGTCCGCCTTGGTCACCTGATGGATCTGCAGGTTGTTGTTCTCCAGCACCTGGAACCTGCCTTCACAGCACCGGCCGGCGGCGAAGCGACACAGCGAGACGAAAAGAGAAACGCGATAAGAAAGTTTGGAAAACAGCAGGAGAAAAGAAGCATCTTCTCTCTTGTATGGTTAGACTGTCAATCCTCCCTTCAGCACATTCGCCTGATAAAGTCCAGACAGATAAACACTCGCAATTAGAGCTCTGCACTGTTGTGGCCACTGTAGGCTTGCCCAAGACTATTGAGGCTTCTATCTCATTTCTCTGCAGCAGAGATATTTATAACCAGGCATTGCAATTAGAATGAAATGATTAAAGAGGAGGGGGAAAAAAAGCCTTCCTCTGGATGTTTCATCACTACGGCGCCTCTGAAGATTTGAATTTCAATTAAAAAATGTGACAGATTCAAGTATTCAAGGGGTCACCGTCTCTAATCAGTTCTTAGTCGTGAGCATTTTCTCAGGAAAAGAGGATGAGAACGCAGCGGAGGAGAGAGAGCTGTAAATCAAGGAGGAGGGAAGATGGAACAATGAGTCCTATTCAGAACAAAAGCGTCCAGCTCTCCTCCGTTTGAGCTTTTCTTTTCTTAAAAGAATAAAAAAAAAGTAGAAATCTTCCTGATGTTTAACTGACTGATGACTGAATCCTTGGAGGAAGATTTAATAATCCTTCCTTTTTTAGTTATTTGTGTTTTTAATGAGATGCAGGGTTTGCTATCTGTCGCTGGGGAAGCAGCATCTCCGATGTCACCATCCAGCTGCTTCATAATCCATCCTCTCAGTGGCTTGTTAACATGGTTCCTGTCCAAATTAGATGCCTCCTCCAGGGCTGATGGGGTTTTCTATTCATAGAATGTTATATCCTTGTCTTATTATGTATCCACACAAAAGAAGGAAAAAGCTTTTCCTAGAGAACTGCAATTTTGGCACATTAGCAGGCCTTTTCAATAAGCAGCGCTGTTGAACCCACGAGGCTTGTCAGCATTTGTCATCCCAATAAGCGCGTGTGTTTGGCATGTTTACATTCAAAGAGCAATCCTCTGAGAATGTCTCTCTGAACAACTTTTATCATCATCATAAATTACTGGAACAATAAGCGCTGACTGATAAGTTACACAGCAGTGTGTGTGTTCCTCGCTCCTCAGCACTGCCATGCATTTGCAAAGCTTGTGAGGTTGGATCTGACAGGAGGCTGCAGATATAATGTAGTACACACAGATTTATCATCTTTTTTTTGGTTTCACTTTATTTATTGTGATTATCAGCAACAAATGCAACTCTTTGCTAAAAAAGAGCATAGACACTACCTGATTTACACTCATTACCCAATTTTATTAGCTTCACCTTGATAGCAAGAGCATTGCTATCCACTTCCATCAGAGTGAGAAAAGGTTTTTAAGCAATGTAGTAAAAAATGCTCCTGCTTCAAATTAACTCCTGCTAAAACTGAATTGTCTAACTATCAGACTCATGTTTGGTGTTAAACTTCCTGTCTGGCTGTGAACTATCGTACGGCATGCAGGGGTCTTCAGACTGTTTTAGCCACTGCTACCAAGATGAGTTTGTGATTCTGGTTTCTATGACTCTGAGATTAAATTTAAATGTAAGCCTGGAAATTGTGAGAAACTTCATAAATGAAGAGGAAGAAGTACTTTCTGGTGGACTTGGTTCCTCGCAAAAATCAGCTTTGTTTATTGTGTTAAACAAAACGAGATGCTAATTTTCTATCTTATCTCTTTATTACTGGTTTAATTTTGACAGTCATGGCGAAGATAGCTAATTTATTTAACAAATGTAGGGTTTATATTTTTACAAAAAAATCTATTTTATGTCCTAACCTCCAGTTTGAGACCACTCTCTATAAGACATTAAATGGTCACATAAAAATCCCAGTAGACCTTCAAATAACCAGATAAGCATGTTTGGCATGTTGCGTTCAAGGTCACTAAATCCCCGTTTTGCACACGCTCAGTTTGGACTTCAGCAGGTTGTATTGTTCAGTCCACAGGTCTTAATGCACTGAGTTGTTGTTCGTGTGTGTTTGTGGCTGCTCCGATTTGTTTTTCCACAAATAAAACTAATGGTCAAAGTGTTCGATTGATGCAAACAGCAAATACAGATAACGTAAAGAGGTTGTGTACATAAAAGCTGCAAAATAGCAAGGATGAACTGTTTCACAGCTGCAAAAAAAGGCTTTTAGAGAGATGTTTGTTTGATTTTTGTCCTTCAGAATAATATCAAATGCAGGAAGAACAAAAAAATATTTTAACAGGATGAAAAAACACATGACATCACTTCTAATGACATCACCCAGTAGTAAACTGGTTTGAGGCAGAACTAGCGCTGTTTAAACACCAGTACAAAGCTAATAGCAGTATAAAAAGTGAAGAACACAGAGCTTTATTTAAGGGAAATTAATGCTGTCTGTCTTTGAGGCATGGAGGGGGACAATTGTTGACACTATGTCTCTGCAGAGGGGGGAGAATTGGAAACACTGGATTTTATTCTGAACAACAAAACTCAATAGATTTTGGTGAGCAGTTGTCAAACTTACACTAGTTAACGCTAACAGAGACAAGGAGCGATGGTGTTGCTAAAACGTCAAATCTAAGGTTATTTACTCTGACCAGAGCAAAAATAAGAGCAGAAAATAATAATCATTTACACTGTGTCTAAGTTACAACAAAACAAAACCCATAGCTGACAAAACTAAAATGAACATCTTCACAAAGGTTTGAAACTATTTCTATAATGAGCTTTTGTTTCGCTTCTGTTGGATGAATCATAGCTTTAATGAATCCTCTGACGTCTAATTTTAAATACAAAATGACTTCTAGATAAGAAACCTTCATCAGTATCTGTCGCCGCTGTATAACTATATATTTCATTTTGTTGTCCATGTTGGCAGATACAGAGTAATTATTGCTGGCCACCTCAGTGATGGCGGCGCCGCTAAAAGGCTGCTGGATGACTCCTTACATTTTCTCTTTCTCATTCAACTCCTGATGTTAAGTCTGAACCGTTTCTTTCCTATACCCCAGCAACTTCAGGACGGCGTCCCTCAGGGTTCAGCTCTTTTGAAGCAGATTATTCTTTCATTTTAACACCTTATTCAGAGTTTCTGCACAAGCTGTGTGGACCAGAAAGGGTTAAAACCAGCAGGACAGCGGCCATTAAGGACTGGATTTGAGGAACCCTGCATTATCACCTCAAATTACTCATAAATAATAAAACAGAAGCATTTTATCATGTTTGCTATGTTTGAGGGATAACATCGATAACTTCTCTTTTCCTTTTTGGCTTTAAGATTGAACAATACATTCACTGAACCCTAAAAGTTACACAGGACACCATTATACAACACATCAAGTAAGCCGGATATTTTTTTTTTCTTTCTTCTTAACCAGCTCAGACGGGTTTCATGCTACTGTTTCTGCACACTGCTCACATAAACCTCCATCCCATCAATGCAAGATGTTACTTTAACTTAACAGAAAGCAAGACGTATCAAATCAGAGCTAAGGATGTGTTAAGCTAGCAGTTTGTTAGCTTGCTTGCTACTTTATCCAACAAGAAGATTTTCAGAGGAAAACACCTCCCTCTGCTGAATATAACATGAATTTCCTTTGAGATAAATATGTAAATTATCCATCTAGCTTTTCCTTTTACATATTACATATATATATATATATATATATATATATATAAAACATCTTTCAGGAGTTTAAATACACTATTTGAACAGTTTTTCCTTCCTTTAAATGACCAGATAATCCCAATTATCACAGCTGCAAATGATGCTTTTTTCTAAAACGGGATATTACCCCCATTTCTGCAACTTTACAACAAATAAATAAATAAACGAGATGATAGAATAATCAGGGGAAAGGCAAAGTGTTTGTCAGTCGGTTTTCCAATTAGCACAAGTCAACATGTTTTTGACTGTCAGACAATGAGCTACGAGAGAGAAGATGCAACGTCTCAGAGAAAAGGTTGTTGTGTCATGGCGGCTCACTAAAAAACAGAGAATTAAAAAATATTACTTAACATGTTCCCAAAAAGAGAGGACGGTCTTTTACTTTTAGCTAACATATATATTAAAAAATGTAATTGTTGGTTCTGTTTGTACACCTAAAATGAAACAAAAGGGAGTATTTAAGGAGGTGAAGGGGTCAGGGTTACTTACTGCGGTGTTCCTGGGTGATCTCGTTGTCCTGGTAGTACCACACCACCACCGGCACAGGTGAACTGATGACGTCACACACCACCTCCGCCGTCTCGCCGTATCGGAACTCCTGCGGCGACTGGATATCTTTGAACGTCAACCTCTCTGTGAGATTCAAACCAAAAAGAAAGAAAACATAAATTCAAATAAACTAACATTAACTATTTTCTTTCCTCCTCTTTGAGGTTATTTTTCCTTTCCTGAACACAGATAGAAAAATAAGAAATTGCTTCTCTTTCACTGTCTTGATCGCCATGATTGTTTGGAAGCTGCTCTTAATGTTATCAACAGAGACGTTTCCCTGAAATACATTTTCAATTTTCTGTCTGGTTCCCTTCAGAGAAATGTTATAATTTCAAGATAGTTTGCCATTTTTTTTTCTACGTTGGTAAAACAGGTTTATGTTTAAGGATGGACAAGAGGTTGTTTCATTTTAGCCCCAAAGAAAATCACAAACAGCCTGCAGATAAAATAATATCTACAAAACTGATATAAAAAGTCTGAACCTTAGTGAAGCTCTATCAGATTTTAATTGTTGATTCACATAAAAGACAAAAGTTGCTCCCAGTTACTGATAGTCTGTATTGGTTTTTATTGAATTCATCCTTTATACCACAACATAAGAGCTTTACAAAATAAGCACAAACAAAACAAAGATTACATTTCTGCAAACAATACTTAGCTACTTTAATTAGCTTAATTAGCATTAAATTTAGCCACATATACCTTTATAACATTTCCAATTTCTTAAATGAAGACAGTCCTAGAAAATAATTGTTAATAGCATTTATTAAAAATGACCAATTATATGTAAGTCGCTTTGGATATAAGTGTCTGCCAAATGATAATAAAGATAAATTCAAATATAAATGGGTCTTAGTACCTTTTTGGGATTAGTGATAAAAATAATATTTAAAAAAAAAAAAAAAAAGAAGGAACAATGTTGGAGAATTAAAGCAAAACACAATTTCCTGTTGGTTTTAGTAACACTTCACCCACAGCCTCCAGCTAAAGCTATTCAAAGTGTGTCCTCCTGCTCAGTAAATATTTGGTGTTTTCATAAGCAGTTTGGTTTTGGACCAAACCTTTTCCAAAAAAAAAAAAAACCCAGAACAACATCTTTGATGAATGCCAGGCCTGGCTTCTCTAACGCCACAACCACTTACCCTCACCTGCGTGTTGCGTTGTGAATAAATCAGCAACGGCTCCACTATCAGTCCTCTCTGCTAGCGAGGCTTCAGTATTAGCATTTAGCTCTGTGATTTATGCCAGGCTGTTCCCTAAAATGAGCTCTCACTCCCCGACTCCCTGCCTGAGAACGTGTCTCGCATCTCACTGTCTTCATAATCTTCAAGGATGCCTTTGCATGTTTTTTTTTTATTCACTATGTTGGTTTCCCATCATTTCCCCATCATTTGTGTTTGTCTTATTTGCAAAAAAATCAACTCGCACTCCCCATCACGCTCCCTCACCAAGGCTTGAATACTTCTGGTGCTGCTTGTTTGTTCTCTTTGTATCCATTTCCTGCCTCTTCTGTACTCATGCTGTTCTACAAGAGAATCAGTAAAAGAAACATCCTCATGGGGTAACACTCTACTGAACACTTGACACCGGCAAATTGAGAATATACTCAGCACTCCAGAGTTCCCCCCACTGTCATTCGCAGAGATACACCAGAGCTTCCCTGGACTTGTCTCATCTGGAATCCACATTTGCTTCAGATGCCTAAGAGGCTTATGTGTCATTATTAGCTTGTGCGCTAATAAACTGAGAGGAAATGAAAAGAGCTGGCTCAGACACTGTTCTGGCGTACTATATCGATAATATGAACTCCTGTCAGTGAGTGTATTTCTGCAAAACCCTCCAAACCACAGCCGTGAAGTCAAGTAAATGAGAAGTTAACAGCTATAGACTCCATTCAGTTAATTCTCCAGATACATTAAGGGTTAGGACAAGAACAAGTCAGCATTAAGCTAGCAGCTCTGTGGCTATGCTTGGGTTAGCAGTGATTAGGATGCTAATGTCCTGTCCCTGTTTTAACTGCATCACTTCACAGGGTATTGTTATACATAATGCCACAATGAATGTCAACTTGCATTTATTTCCCAAAGCAATTCACCAAATGACTCAGGATATTGAAATTCACTTTAGCCATTTTTTTTACTATTATTCCCATAAAACACTGATAAGCTAGGGGATGTTAGCTAACTCTTTTAGGGGTTGTGGATCATTGAAGCAAGTCTGACATGCATGTCACACCAAACACCTTGAACTTCAGTCAAAACATCCTCATCCTGCACAAATACTGCCGCCTCCAATGCTACTTTCCTTTCACAAGTTCAGCTACGCTTTGTAATCTACAAATGTTGCTCTGCAGCTTAAAGACGAGGTGGCTAGCACCATCTTTCATGACACAGGTCTAGCTCTAACTACAGCTTTAGCCTGGTTTTCATCCATGTTCTGCTCGGGAAATATACGCCTATGCAGGGCCCAGTTGCCAAGGTAACAATGGTTTTAGGGAGCTGGTTATGTGCTGAATGAGGCGATGGCTGAGTGGTGGCAGGTGGGATTGAGGCCGTGATGTCTCTCCTAATACTTTGCTGAGAGAGGATGAAAAGGCAGCGGCGCAGCAGGTGAGGATTTCCAGTGTGTGTGTTGGCTTCCTGGATGTTAATCCCTGTATCCTGATGTTTCGTCCAATTAAACTCCTGATCAAAGCTGCGCTGTATGAAAATACTCAGGTGGTAACGCCTCAGAGATCCCCTCGTAGTTATGGAATTTCTCCTGGTGTATCCATTATTAATCCACTTCCCTTTACTGTCCTGTCTTTGAATAGTTTCTTTAAATATCAGGTATCCTCCTTTACTTTTCCCATCATACCTCTACTTTTCTGTTGTAAATCCGCTTCTTATAAGGATTTTAAAACACTTAATTCTGTACATTTTATTATCTACCCTGGAGATCCAAATGTTCTTTAAACCTTTTTGTTGGAGAAAAAAAAATTTTCTTTTCAAAGAACCTTGAAAATCTCATTATTTCTGTAGTGTTGACAGAAAAAAATGAACTTTTATGCATCAGATAGCTGATTTAATCTCTAAAACATCACATGGCGTACTGATCTTTAGCTGTACATTACAATTAATCCCAAATTGTGAACACTGACTTATTGGAGGCTTTTTCTTCATAGAAAGTCACAGCAACAAACTGGTAAAGGTTAAACTGAATGTCGTGCTCAAGGACACTTTAAAGGGACAAACAGCAGTTAATTTACTTGCTTGCTGTTAGGATAGGATCTGTGAAGGGACAGTCTGTAATGACTGAGCCGCCCCCTGCCTTTTAACATTACGTTTTGCCCAGGAAATTGTAATGGGTCACCGAGGCGGGTTAGGCCCTCATTAAGTCAGGCAGGATCCAAGTCCCATAGCGGTGGTGGCTGTCATTATACTTTAATCACAAGAATGAGCATAAGAAACACACACTCTCACACAAAGTTAAAGCTACACATAGAGGTAAAGAGCAGGTTGCAGGTAGAGGCCGTAAAAAGCCCACAACAGCTTGTAAGCATGGTGCAGTTGGGTTCTCTTTGTGTCTGGATCTCCCAGTGAGCCGAAATGCGGGTAAAAATGTAAATGTGTGCTGCTTACGGTAAATCTCCAGCACGACGGAGGCCTCCGCGGTGTGACCGCTGGCGTCGGTGGCCTGACAGCGGTAGATCCCGGCGTCCTCGATGATAGCGTTGTAAATGATGAGCCTGGATCGCGACGTCTCCGTGTGGAGCGCCATTCGTCGCGAGGGCAGTATGCGCTCGCCCTGAGGGTTGTACCACTCCAGCCTGACCGGCTCGCCGATGGCTAGAAGCAGATGGAAAAGAGAGAAACAAAGGTTAATATCCTCCATCACTATCAAGCTTTTACCTCCCATGTTCTGCCTCTGAGCAGAGAACCATTGCAAACAGGTGGAAATTCAATGATCAGGGTATCATTTTAAAATGTACACAACTAATAAGACTATAAAGGCATAAAGACATATGCTAGCTGCAAATTGTACCATTATTCCTTAGATTAGCGTCCATGTGGACACTGGACGCAACAACAAATGAAGTGATGTACAGCCAGCTTCAACCCCGGCGTCCTCATGTGCCCTATGAATTGAGAACTCATCTTTAGGTGATGATAGAGCCATCTGCGAGCAGCAGGTGCCCCCTTTGCATGCAGAGTCTGCAAATAAAAGGGTGACTGTGGAGGGCCATTACGTGGCTTATCAATCAGCTAAAGCCCAGAACAAGAGCAGGGATGAATGGAGCCGTGAACAGTTACCTAGAGACAGAAAAAAGAGCCAGCAGACTTTTGCGACACAAATATCAAAGCCGAATATCTGCAGCTGAACCTCAGCAGCAAAGGGCTCATTGTTCGGCTCAACAGCTCCCAGGTGGAGGCGTGAGGGAACAACCTGCGTGGTGCAGAACATCCACGTGACGCATGAGTACACAAAGTTTAATCAAGACAAATTTGCCTTTTGACGCTTGAACTTGCAGGCTCTTGGTCACGCATGCTAACTCTGATCGCCGTCTGTGTCGGCTACAAGCTAACTTCAAAGCAAGCGGATCTGAAGACATGAGGATCATGTGGGCTCGCACAAGAAACAAATAAGTCCCCAGAAGCACCACAGGCATCTTTTCCTACCTGCTAGCCCTACAATGTTATCACCTCCCTGCATTATATACTCTGGTGACAGCACAACAGTTTCATGTTCCAGCTAAAGCAGCTAGCATGGTGACAGGCAGATGATCTGAGAAGACATGAGTCTTAGCCCGGCCTCCCTCTGTGTCTCTTTATCTCTGCTTGAATAGCTCCTCTTTAAATCTGCGTAAGATGTGGTTTTATGACAATTTCTTGGCAAGACAGAAAACTCCAGGCACTTACTTTTCTGAAGGTATAATGCTAATGAGGACAATGAGGACTGCTTGTGTGGGAGATGACTAAATGCACTCAAAGAGGCACTCTTTGCTGATCATTGCTTACAGCGTGTGGAACATAGCTTCATTTTCACTGTGCATGAAAGCAAAAAGAGGAAACAAACAATATTTATGGTTCTTGGTGGTAATGCCGAAGCAGTCTCCTCACCTCCTGCACATGTAAGATTACCAACTACAAATACCCCCTGGGTTCTGAAATATAGTGAGCACTCCTGCAGTACAGCTCCTTAGTGGCTGGCATTGGAGCTTTGTCAGTAATTGATTTAGGTCTCAAGGGAAGAAAACAGCAAGGAAGGAAGATAGATCTGAGCTGAGAGGGAATCTCCCTGGTCACCATGCATGATGTCAAAATGACCGGCCTGTCTTCATCTACTCGCTGGCCCAGGGGGACTGCTCTGGCGCTCTGATGGGACAACCAGCATGACCTTTGGCGCTGTGGTTCTCTGATGAAAACCACAGAGAAACGACAACTCCTGGATCTCGCTTGATTATTGAACAATATTTTGATGTCGGCTCCGTTTTCTGCTTTGGCTCGCCTCCGTCTCGTTCACATGGGAGGTAACTGCACACCTAGACGCCTTTTATCCATCTCTGATGGCTGATTCAAACGCTGAATGCAAAAATTGAGAGCTCATGAAACATGCGTCCATAATTAGGTGCTTGTTTTGAATGGTTGCTCAAATTTATGAGGAGGTTTTTGCTGGCACTGTTGTCATGGTGATGGTAGGTAGTTGGTATTGTTTCTGACAGTGAGACTGAGGTGCAAAATATTGAAACAAAGCAAACAAACAAACAAACAGAAATGTTTCTATTAAAAAAAATTGGATTTCAAAAAATGCATTTTGTTTTCACAAAAAAAACAAAACAATCTGCAGAGTAATGATGGAGATGTCAGGATCAGCATCATTCAGGCTGTATGAGAAAAAGGAAAAGGTGTTTGCAGGAGTGTGTTATCTCAGCTACCAGTGAGAGGGGATGGCATGCAGGGGGTTGCTTTTGCATAAAAGATCTACTCGTACATCTCAGAAGATTAGAATATTATAAAAAGTTCAATATTCCTAACAACATAGATGATCTGAGGCTGCTATCAAAGTAACCTGAGCTTCTATTCCACCTGAGCAGTGCTGGTTGCCTCCATGACACGCTGCAGTGATGCAGGACTTTATGCAAAAGGAGGCCTGAACATAGTACTGAGTGCATAGAAATTACATTTCTGTTTAAAATATCCTTTTTCTTTATTCATCTTATGTAATATTCTAATTTGTGAGACACTGCGTTTGGGTTTTTACTATCACAATTATAATAAGTCACAATTATCAGCATTTCAAGCAATGAATGGTTGAAATGTTTCACTTTATGTGTAATGAATCTATATGAAAAATGGGTTTTATGTTCTGAATATTAAACTTTTTTCAAAATAATATTCTGAGATGTACCTGTACTAACAGGCTGTGATGCATTAGGATTGGATAACCTACAAGGATATAATACAAAAAGTGAGCTAGAGTCTGGTTATTTTTTACTTTTTTTCACCTTTTTTCAAGTATTTATGATAGTTTTTTCTGCTGGGTCGTCTGATTCTGGAAGATCTTTGCCTCGGTTGCGGCTTTATGTGAATAAATGTGGTAATGATGATCTAAATGGAAATAAAATATCTGATATACCAAAATAAAGCGAAAACTACATATACTAACTTTGGCTTCTCATTTTATTCCAGACCGAAGACCAAAATGTTACATTTAAAAAGTATGCTTACTTTAAGGTCTAATTTATATATTAAGATGTCACAGTATTACTCATACATGTAATAAATTAAAAGTACTATTAACTTTCTATTTTCTATTTTTAAGTAATTATGACAGGAAGTTTTTAACTACGCTCTAAAAAAAACATAAATATGACAGTGAGGCTTTATACTGGCGAGATCAATAAAAATATCTTGCTTGGGCCATTTTTATAAAGAACTATTCATAAGTGTAAGCTTTTGTTTCACATTAAAATGATAACCTTGGGAAATATTTAGCAGACAATGAAGTAGCGGTTCATTGCTACACTGTTCTACCTTTACCAAATATAAATGCAGAAAAAACATTCAGATAATAGTTTGCAAATCTAAGATCTATATCTTTCTGTTCTATAAAGTGGGTTATGTGACATAACTGGGTAAGTTTAGGAGTAAGTTTGTTGATAAACCCAACATTTGGTTCCAAAAACAGAAATAAGTTTCAGGTTATGTAAGTAACCATAGCAACATACTCTCTACGTAACCTGCTCCAGAGCAGGTTAGTTCATTTCAGACATGTGCTTGTGACCACGGTTTTTTTGTGATGATGGTTTTTATCCTCTGTGAGAGGATAATAAAACCATGTTTCAATGTGCTGTTTTATCCAGAATATTTGAAAGAGTTTTACCGTTAATTCATTTAAAGCAGCTCTCACACACAACACATTCTGTGCATCTTTGTTTTTGTGCTACAGGAACATTTCTGCACAAAGTGGGTGATGCAGAGCTGTTAGTACAGGATGCCTCGCACTAAGACAGCTCCTACACACATCTGTGCAGCTCCCTGCAACACACACACACACACACATCTGTACAGCTCCCTGTAACACACACACACACACACACACACACACACACACACATCTGTACAGCCCCCTGCAACACACACACACACACACATCTGTACAGCTCCCTGTAACACACACACACACACATCTGTACAGCTCCCTGCAACACACACACACATCTGTATAGCTCCTCGCAACACACACACACACATCTGTACAGCTCCCTGCAACACACACACACCTGTACAGCTCCCTGCAACACACACACATCTGTACA
>JBAMIG010000026.1:7158250-7177475 GCA_037177335.1 Kiunga ballochi | reverse complement strand
AGTTGATTTGTAATGAATCCAGAATGTATGACATTTCATGTTTTTTAATTGCATTACAGGAAATAAAGAACTTTTTCTCAATATTCTAATTTTCTGAGACAGTCCTGTATATTCAGTGGAAGATTTAGCAAACTGTTTCACTGACAGCTAGAGAATGGCTTTGGCTTGGTGCAGCTCAAGATTCAAAAGCTGACCTTTTATTTTTCATCTGCTCGGTAACGTAGTCTTGGAAACTCCTCAAACAGATGAACCAAAAGATCATCATTATTAGGAAATCTCACAAGCTAAATGCAAAGAATGACTTAAAATCCTTTACAAACAGGAATACATGCTATAGGAAAAACTGAATCCCTGCCCTGAATATATTTTAGTGTCGTATTTTTCCTGTTAAAAATTGTAAAGTTGGGACCCAAATTAAAAAGAAGGGACCTTATGATGTTATAACATGACTGCCAAATATGTAAACATAAAACATAACACTTAATAATTCCATTTTAAGAGTATAAAACACAAAGAATTGCAAATGTTGTGACCAATATATATTTTTGTATTTTTATCAAGCAAAAACATTTTGATTTCTTTTTGATCTGAGTTTATGGTTCTATTGTGATTTATTTCACCTTGTCTCTGTGCAGTGAGACAGTGTGTGGGCTTGTCTCAGTGTATGTGTGGCTTAGGGTTAATTTATACCATCTTCTAAAAACAAAAATGAAAGTTATGTGTATGAACCACTGGGAGGGGTAAACCTGCAGACACAAAGAGGAAAGGTTGTCTGCAAGGCATGGTGTCCTGCAACCGTCTCCTGCAAGTGTCTCCTTGTCTCATGAAGTGAGTGTCTCCTATGAAGTCCAACTTAATCCCTTTGGTAAAGGATTCATTTTCTAATCTACTGCGTGCTCGGTTTCCTCTTTATGGTTTATATTCCATGTTTTTACAACAAAAATTATTCTAAAAATGGTACTACTACTTCCACTTCTTCTTTATTATCTTCTTCTTCTACTACTACTACTACTACTACTACTACTACTACTACTACTACTACTACTACTACTACTACAATAATAATAATATTAATGATATTAATAATAATAATAATACCATGAAGAAGAAGAAAACAAATTACCATGATAGTAATATTGATAATAAATATGATGATATTAATGATGATGATATTATTAATAGTAATATTAATATTATTAATAATAATAATAATAATAATAATAATAATAATAATAATAATAATGACCACAGAGAACTCAAAAGTGTTGTCTTAATCTATGCAGATGACCGGAAGTAATTTGTCTCTTGGGGAATGGGGCTGTAAAGAGATTAGGTCAGCAGCAGGCAGAGTTCAAAGCAGGCATGGAGGTGGGTGTGACAGAGGGACAAAGAGAATAAATCATTTAATTAGACCCTGAATACAGCATCCAAAACATGGAAACGAGTTCAATACGCTTTCAAAGCCAGAGGAAGTCCAACATAAAGGAATGAGATGCAGTTGTGTAGCAGCTGGCTTTGGACAGCACACCCATAAAGACACCATAGAATCAGAGTCACCTGTCCGGATCTGCCACAACCTGACATGTAGACAGTTACCGTTTTGATTCTGATCCTGATTAGCAGAAATTCCTGTTGTCAGTGTCCTTACATTATGTGCAATCTGACCTTTTGTTTCACAGACTGTGTGTTGTCTCCTGAATTATGACCAAACATCATGAATAGGCAAGTTTGGTAGTTCTGCAAATTTGTATGAAATTGGATTTTTGCACAATCATGTCACTTTACACCCACATAAATGTGTATATATACTTGTTTCTACCAAAGAGATCCAAAAAGAAAGTTGTTTCAACTCCTTCCTTCAAAGCCATTTAAAAATCTCAAATTGTGCAAAGCTTTGGGTGAGGAAATGATTATGCTACATAGAGGTCATTTCCATAAAGTTCATAAAGTCACTTGCATTCCCACAGAAGTTGCATAAAATCTTCAAAATTGCATTAAAAGCTTTCTTCGTCAGTATTATTTATGATTGCACTCTGACTTTAAAAATGTCTGTTTTTGTGTAAAACCTCTTCCCAGAATTTTCCTGCTTTCACACACATGGATATTACGCAGCAGCTGTCATCCAGGCTTTGTGGAGCTAAAGGCAAGCAGCGTACTGTGGGGAGGTGGGAGGACCAGAGCTGTGTTTTAGTGCCTGAATAAACAATCATGGGGTCGTCTGGAGTTTTAGGTGTCTGTGAATGTAGAATTAATGCAGATCTGCTGGTTCAAGTCTGAGAAAGGTGCATGTGATATGTAGAAATCCCCATATCAGGATCATCTTTTCAAGTGACAACTTTGGGTGTTGGTAATGGAAATATCTGTTGCTTCCAAGCATTAACAGTTTTTGAGGCTGTATAAAGATATTTTTTTGAGTAAATCCTGCTGAAGATGAGAGTGAGCTGCATTGAAGGCATGCTGGGAAGGGGAAAGGTCTGCAGTTAAAGGATAGTCAATCAAGCAAGCAATGATCAATGTTTACTCACACAGTTTAACAGAACGCTCCCAGTCTCTGAAGCATTGTAGGAATGGCGTAAACTCAGATAAGTGTGACGTCATACTGTGTATTTCTTTGGGCCCACCTGTGTAGTGAAGATTAAGGCCAACCATATAAGGCTGAATAATGTGATTGGGTAAAACACCTTGGGATACTATAGTTTGATAGAAGGAATGTGTTTACAGACAACTGTAGTGTTTTTTTACTCAATAACCCAGCTGGTGTACTTCTGAGATCTTTTACAATCTCACATTAAACTATGCCCCAATTTGCAGACACTTAAAAACACAGCCTTATAATCTGTTGCTGATATTCTGATGGGTTGCACAGATATGACCGGATAAATTAAACCAGTGCAACACTCAGTGTTTTTTATTTCAATCATGCTTTCATTCATTTCCATACTACTTAATCCATTTCAGGGTCACATGGTCTTTGGCGTCAGTTTGTAATGAATTTATGTTTTTGTTTTGTTTGAAAAAGACTCTTAAATACCCTCTTTTAAAATGAGCTTAGGAACACAACCCTTGTGCACCCAATGGTTGTGTTCTTTTATGAGCCATGTGGAGCCAAAAAAGTCCAAATCCATTGCTAGACAGAGACGTAAGTAAATGCACGATCAAAGATGATTTGACTGAGCAAAAAAAGTTGCAGAAGCTGGAACACTGGGGACAAAATGAACGGGAAGCCAAACTGGAAGGCCATCTCCACACACACACCCACACACCCACACACACACACACACACACACGCAATGAACCAGCACACGACAAAGAAAAACCAGGAGCATAATCACCAAGGGACAAAATGAGAAGCGGAGGGGACAAATGATGACTGGAAGCAGGGAATGGGAAGTAAATAAAGAAAATCCACAAGGGGAAAATTGTTTCCAAAATAAAAGTGGAAACAAGATAGACCTGAAAATGACAAGGCCAGAAAGTGTGATGGACTGGCATCTGATCAGAAGAGCCTCAGATCAGGCCACAAAAGGTCCTCAGTGTACGCTACTGTGCAGTATTTTTTAAATCTTTGCAAGGATTTAATGCTTCCAAATTAATTTTTTTAACTTGACAAGGCCTAAAGCATCTTTACACTAAATGCAAATAAAATTGATTTAATATCACAGCAGTAAAAAATAATATATAACTGTGGATAACTTCTAGTGACCATGCATTTATTTATGGTCAGATCAATAATCCTGATTGTCCTGACATCAACAGGCTTAGGTTGCTGGCATTTCCACATGCAGAACAAATGCTTCTATTAGCTTTTTGTTTCTTACATTCAGCAATTCGTTCACAGAATAAAAAGTAATTACCTAAATGTTTCATAGACACGATTGAGCTGTGCCAAATGTACTTTAATATTTGCTGGTGCTCACAGGGGTTATTTTAACTTTTCAATTGTAAGTTTAGAATATTTACAGTATTCACGTTTCACATCAGCATAACTAGAAATACTAACTTATAAAAGTCCTTTTGATACAATACACTGTAACTCTTCATCACAGAGCTCAAACTTTTTACTTCACCATGAAAATCTAAACAAAAACAAACAAAATAAATATACACAACCCTCCTCCTCATAAAACATAACAAACCTTAATATTTCTTGTTCCATCATTGTTGTTCTTTGTGAAACTGTTGTTCTTCTACCTTTTCTTTAATATTTCTTTCTTTCTTTAATATTTGCACTTTTTAACAGCTCCTGAACTAATATGATTTCCTTACAATTAATCTGTTAAACTGTCCTATAATTTCACCCCTGACTGAAACACATGTAAATTCTTAAGTTTTATATCACACTGCATTTTAAATTCGTCTTCCCTCCTGTGTCAAAACCCTCCTCTTTTAAGAGGCTATAGTACAACTAAAGCATTTAAGGGATTGCATAATGCTTGTCCAAACTGAGACAAGCTTAAATATACTTTTAATATTTTGCGTGCTATTGTTTTATTGCAATCTCATTTTATGTTTGTGGAAACAGAAACTTATTAGTATTTAACAACACGGGTTACTGTCATGTAAAAATCCATCTATAGATTTGCCATTTGCTTCATCCTTGGTCAAGTCAAGGATGGTAATAAATACATTTTTTTTAAAAAAATTTAACTTGTTTGTCACAGCAGCAGCAAAAATCTCCTCAAAATAAAAAAAAACAAACATTTTTTTTTCTTTCAAAAAGGTGACTTTTGTTTCCCCCTAACAATCTGAGAGAAGTCTCAAACCAAGCATTTACATACACACGTTATTGCATCAGGAGGATGTCACTGATGCTTCAGGTTCAGAAAGAATTTACCGTCTTTGTTGTTTCTGTTAAAAACCTGCGTCTTGTAGAGATTTAGCAGTTTGTTAGAAGCAGTAACATGACTTAGTTTCACATATTTTGCTTGTTGCTGCAATCTAAAAAAATATTTTGATGTAAATAATCAAGGCTGCAGATAAATGGCCAGTCTACTTGAGAATCCCTCCTTTGGTTGGGCTTGATGAATGGGTCATGTTCCCCGTGTTGTTCTGTGAGAACAAATTGTGCCTTGTAATCAATGAAAATTTAATTGAGTGACAGAGAACCAGGAGCCCCAGGAGCTACATTAAGCCAATTCTTTGATGTATTTTCAAAGCCTGTTCTATTTCAGCCTAATTAATCAGTGTAATGGAGACCTCACATGCAGTGCATATTGTAGGTGGTGCTGTGTTATAAACCCAGACACTCATAGGAGGAAAGAATTATTTTGGGGATGCGCTAGCTGGGAGAGAACTGGAAGATGAAGTGACTGCTTGGAGCCGTTTTGCATTTTGCACTACCACAGATGAGCTGAGTTAAAGGATATCAGATATTTAATTTTGAAAATCTGATTGAAGGTTAATCAGCACTGAATGAATGGTGCAAACACTTGCTAAAATGAATATGGGAGGATTCAAATTTGTGAAATAAGCTGGAGGTTAAAAATGACTTACAGGATTGAATTCTTGAAATTAAATCTCCCAATCTCAGGGGTTGTTTACGTCAGAAAGGTTCAGCATTCACAAAGGAATATTTTCCTTTACCTAAAAATGAGACATTTTCGGGTATTCAAATTAGCACAAGTCGATTGTGAGAGGTCTTTGTTTAGAATATCAATTTAGGTTCTCTGATGAGGCAGCAGGAAGGAGGGAAGGATGATTTGGAGTATGGTGCACCTGCCTCCTTGCTTGTTACTTTTGCCCGATAAATCTTTTATAAGGCTCTCACCTTTCTTTCAGTGTTATGTAATTTTCAGATTTTCTTTCACATGATAATTGCAGAAATTAGATCTTGGAAGGACAGACAGCCTCAGGGTGCAGCGAAACTCTTTGATAATAATTACAGATCTTGAAACATTCCCAGCACAAATTGCGAATCTGAGCTAATTTTAGAGGGAATTACTCAGAAAACAAATCTGATAGCTTGCAATTTCACAGATGTCTTCCCTCCATTTTCCTCATTTAACCATGAAATTTGTGCAATTAGCTGGGACCATTCCTGGATAATTACGCCACTGTTTTGAAACAAACATCTTCAATGCTTTAATGCTTTATCTCTGCAAAGAATTTGTAGTTTAAAGTCAGAGCATTGCTCCTTGCACCTTTTTAAGGGTTAATGCCATAAGTATCAAATCAATGAGCATGAAACAATTAAATCTTGGATATGAATTTTAACACCAAGCATTGTGAAATGATTAGAAATGAGTTAAACAGTGAAAGTTCAACAATAAACCAAGCAGTTTTGGATAAAATAAAGCAAACACAAAGAATTTGCTCATATTTAAAAGAGTGTGCTTTGTGAAGCACAGAGATGGATGAATAGATGAATAGGGCTTAAATTGAGGCCATTGTGATACACATTGTGATGAGGCGTAATAATAAAATGTTGAAGCTAAACTATTGCAACCTGCAAATTAAGCTCATGCATATTAGATTATGGTGATTTTTTTATTTATTTATTGCCATTGCTTTGCATTGGCTGCTTGCACACTTACCAGCTTGTTCAACTAATGTACTTTATTATTTTAGTATGAGTGTCTACTCATCTGGTGGAGTTGGGGTTTATGCACATTTAATGTCAGATTTAGCTTTTATATGGATGCCCTGATTCATTCTCACAATTTGAGCCAAAGTCTTGATAATTTAAAATTTTTTTTATATATGTTATATAATATTTCCTACATGAGCAACTTTGCCCTGCTAGTGTTGTCATAGATGTACATGGGGAGAGAACGGCCTCGTGGCTTCTCCTTGCAAGGACACACAGTGGAGACATCCTGTCTCGTGATAGCATTGTCAATGTTAGGAAGTCAGGACAAGCTCTGGGAGCAGAGCTTGTCATATGGGACCTCTTCACTCCCTCACACTATGATGGGACGCGTTGCCTTGTCGCCTCAGGCTCCAGTGTCTGCTGCTGACGAACACCGCTGTCATTCTGGCCGTCTCCTCGTCCCAATAAGCTGCTCTTTGCTGCAGACAGTTTGTGACAGGCCTGAAACATCGTCTCTTTGCTCACCTGAACAAACTGTTCGGCTCATTCTACATTGAATTTGGACATTTTAAATCATAGATAGTTACAAACAAGTCCACATTTTAAAATAAGGCCATGAATGCTAAAATGCATTTTCCCCATCAGAATGAAAAACATAGTTTGTTTTGGGAAGTTTTCTTATCTACTTTTTCACCGTAATGTGATTTAAATAATTAAGTAACCTTTTTTATGTAAATGTCACTTTTCCCTTATGTAGACAGTGATCAAAACATTTAATTGGAATAAAATACTCTGAGGATATTAGCATACAGACCCTTTCCTGTATAGTAGAATAATAATCCACACTATCTCTGAAATAAGCAATATAAACAATCTAAAACTTTAAAAGAAATATTTATACATTTACCTTTATAGTTAAATGTTATTTTGTTCATAATATTATTTAATGTCATAGTGTTTCTTTTGTTGTCTTTTCATTTTATAGTTGTCTGCAATGACCATAAAAGCTTCTATTGGCACATGGAAAGAGGGAGTCAATTAACCTGCTGCTGCTGAACTAAGTGTTTCAAATTAGTTGTGTCAGAAAATCAATTTTGGGGCCTTTTGTCAAATCCAGATGTCAACATGTGATTAGTGTGTGTGAATGTGGTACAGAAGAAAGTACCACATGGGCAGAAAACTGCTTAAGACAAAGAAATACCGCATGAATGTGAAAGAGGGCTGCAGGGCAAACATTCTGATTTGTCAACAAGACCAGCACAAAGAAAACATGAACCCTAAATGTGCAGCTGGAAAAAAGTTAAATAAGACTGTGCTATTGTACAATGTGCAGAATGTGCTACTTTATATGTATGCATGCTGTAGAGCAGTAGGCAGAGCAGTTCCCCACAGGGTGGTTGGTAGACAGAGTCCATACTTCCCCGACTATATCCACACATAGGTGACATCTCATACATATAATTAAGCATTTGGGTTCATACATATTTATATACATATTATATGTATATATATATATATATATATAATTTTCTTATTTTTAATGTATAGGTTATTTAGTGATTATGATATAAATGTTTGGTCTCCTGTCATCTGTGATCATTTGGGGTGTTATTTTACACCACTAATCATTATTTAGTCTAAATAATCCTTTAAAATAATAGGAATATATGTAACTAATATCAGCATGTTCCCTCAGTAAACCTGAAAAAGTTGGAGGATAATCCCTTCAGATGTCGACTGTAGATGGGTTTTATTAGAGATGCTGCTTCTGGGATCAAAATAATTTGCATTATTATCATTTATAAAGCCGGGATTTGCTCAATACTGGGAGAAAGACTGGTTCTGGGCTATGATGGAGACATTTCCAATTAATATTTATCACGACAATGGTATGGTAACTCTTTATCTACTGCAGTAAGTTTTTTGTACATTATTGGAAAAATAACATTAAATTAGATGGAAGGAAAAATACAGCCAGGTGTTGTGAAACTGGTATAATCTAAAAAATAGTGTTTTTTTGTTAACCCAGTTGTTATGAGGAACACTGATTTTGGACTATGGCTTATTACAGTACCATCCATCTGTTATTTTTTTTATAACTGCTGGGAAATTGTCCAGTTTGTAGATTTTTGGTTAAATACTGATGGCATGTAGAGCCCTGAACATCTCCACATGCAATTCAGGTTACAGTTTCTGTTCAATGAAGAGTGAAGAAAAAAAAGTATTGAACTTTCATTTTAGCTTTGGTATCCAGCACAAAAGACAAGTTTTAAGTAAATCCTCCACATCTTCCTACAGTTTCACTGTTTCCACACAGGTGAAGGACTTCACGCTGCGGGGAAAAAATCAGCATACAGTAAGTCTAAATGTGACAGAGAAGCAAAGCAGGCTCAGTAATTCATATACTGGTTAAACTGTGCTGGCTCGTCTTTATACAGACTGGGGAGCAGGAAGGACATGCACAAATGAGGCAACGGCTGGGAGATAACATAATGGTTACTGTGGGCGGTTGCAAGCAGACTTAGGTGTCGCACTGGGAATGGCATTTTTAACAACAGCTCATTAGTGCAATGACACTTTGTATTTGTGTACCGTCAGAATGATCACACAGGGTGTTTTTAATAGCGTTTGTTGGGTATAATTTAGACGTGAACACAAGTTATATGACCCTAAGAGCGACTGTACATTTTCACACATCCTGTATGTCCAGACAGAAGCAACTTTACATCCTGACTTGATTTTGAATCGCTTCTATATTCATGTTCCCTCATAATATCTGCACAGGGGTGATGCTAAATACTGCCTGCTTTTACTGGACACAGGGTTAGAGATAAATACTATAAGTGGTGCATTATTTCAAGTGCTCTCCTTGTAGGAAGGTTTGTGCCTGAGGTTCAAATTCACATGTTCACTCTATTCAGCACAAAGTAAGGATTTGTAATTCAGCTGTCTTCTGGCAGAAGATATGCTCAATTTAGCTTTCATCTCCAACTAGGAGCTGCGCCGACTTCTTTAGAAAAAGACGGTTGTTTAGTCTCAGCAGGCCAGTCTGACTCGCCTTGGAAAGATGCAATTCGAGCATTCAGGCTGCTCTGAACACAACTGTCCAACAAACACACACAAAAACAAGATTTTCTCCATTTTTTGGGGAAACAGCTGGTTTGTAAGATTGGAATATCTTTGTTATATGCTTGTATTGCTTTTGAAATTTGTCTGATTAGAGAAACACCAAAAATGGCACCTTTCCAAATCTGTCCGACGACTTTAAACAAGGTGTTAGAACCTCAGCTTTTAGTCGCATTTTGCTTTCAATCGATTTAGAAGAACATTGAAGTACTCAGGATCAGAAAAACCAGAACACGTTAGATTTTAGACGTTAACTCCAGGAGAACCATGTTTGACCTCCAGAACGACTCTGGGGTGATGGAGCATGATCCTGCGGTGCAGCGACACAAGACTGTCTCAAACCCAATGCGTTTGGATGGGTGTAACGAAGTGACGAAGCACCACATCGGACCCAAAACTCTGATTGGTCAGAAGAATAAAAAACTTAATCCTGCAATTTACAGAGGTGCTCCCCTGTGTCTACTTTACCTGTACTTTCATTTCATGCATGCTGAATGAACATTGGCAACATGTTGCCTCCATCCAACATAACAACCCCTCCTTCTTTCTGCGGAGAATCTATCATAGCCGTGGGGATTGAGATGGCACAGTAGTGGGCTGATTATTCTCCTGCCACATCCCGCCGGTGGCTGTGACATGGCCATTATCTCAGGCCCGTGGATTAATTCAGTCACAAAGGAGAGGTCACTGGCTCCTGCCAGGCTTGAGAGGAGAGACTCTGGGGATTATTTGAGGGGGAGTCAGACGAGGCAGGCAGTCTCCTTTTGGCTTTGCTGCAATGAAATTCAAAGGTTTAAGGTCAACAGCCTCGCTAATTGAAGGGGTACATCCCGTGATAATACCAGATCAAACCATTAAGGCAGGAATTTATAGCTAAATCGTCTCAGATGTAATTGGAATTGCATTGACTACTTGTTTAAATTTTCCACTTAATGGTATAAAACAGTGTGCTCGGTTTAAGACAAACAGGATTTGCGGTTAAAACCCAAATACAATGAATTGATCCTGAAAAAGCAAAACTAAGGCCAAGGTGTTGGTGCACAATGAGGTACAATGAAATGCATTTTATGCCTACGAGTTTCAAAGACATTGTTTAGCATCCCATAATGTACAACCAATCATACTGAATTATATTAAAACTAAATATAATATGATTATCCACTAAAGAAAATGAGCAACAATGAGGCTAACAGATAAAAGAAGCCATAGCTTTATCCAATGTCATTCTCCTCTCTGAGTCAGCATCAGTGATTCAAAGGCTCAACCTCCATTATTCCCTTTCCAGCTTCTTAAATTCCTCCCACTCCAGAGCACTTTGGTATTTCTCCTGTCTTTTATTGCTATCAGCTTTAATTTTACTCAAGTCATCCTTTCATCGTTCCCCTTTTGTTGCTTCATCATGCGGTGGATTGCTTGCTCACCTCTTCTGCCCGATCCTTTTCGGATATCTCTTTGTTCTTTACAGCTTTGCTCTCTGACAGTTTTGTGGATGTCCGTGTGGTATTTTTGACAGAAGCTGCCACCAACTGTCGCTGTGGCCTGGCCAACAAGGGATTTAGGAAGCCAGCTGCCAGATCATACCAGTATAAATACGATTCAGAAGTGTTTTTGATCATTCTACCTGTTTTCCTCCACAGGTGATGCAGCTCATTGGTGTTCCAGGATCAACTCATGTCTAAAAACCCTTCTTGAGTTTGTCCCTACAATAGCAGATTAAACTAAGCTAGTCGAGCACAGCACAAATAGATCTCTTAGGTGGCAACAGTGGAAGTACAAATACAAAGATCCAGCTCAATTAAAACGTGTCCGGTTGGTAAATGTCACTATTTATGACCATCCCACTTTTACTTGTTTCTCTTTGAATGTGATGTGTGTATTGATAGTTTATTCCTCCTTCCCAATGCTTATAGGATGTTATTGTTTTTAAAAGGTAGGGGAAATAGTTCACAACATACACATATCTGTTACACAATGGAAAGCCAATAAGATACCCAAAATCCCATCCAGGAGTTCTGAAAAGCTAGAGAAACAAATATAAAGCCGTACATACAACATCTAATGAAGGAGCAAACCCTCAGTGGCACTGACCTTTATTGGGAACTGATGAAGGGATCCATTATGTTAATGGATTATTTACAGACACTACAAAAATGCTTATGTGACTCTAGTAAGTTTAAAGAGAGCCATAAATCTGATCAATCGAAGCTAGTACACTGGAAAAAAGACACTCTTACGTATTGTGGTACATTTGTAAAAGGCCCACAAAGAGCATCTATTGATTGGCTCTTCGTTAATCAAAGGTTTTAAAGGCATGTATGACTGTTCTCTGCAGCTCTCCATATTGATCACCACCACAGCCTAACCAATATCATTATTGCTTGTTTGTGCATTGATGCCAACAACTGAATGCCACAACAAATCATCATTAAGACCAAAAAAGATTATGTGTGGTGCATTGTAAGAAAACAGATATACATTATCCCTCTTACATATCTAACGTTTTTGTGTAATCATTATCGACCCAAGCTATAGCTCGGTTTTATTTCAGCTGATTGCCACGGGAAACCAGCACCTCCTTCTGTATGGTTGAAGGTCATGCTATTATCTAATCTGATGCTGTTAATGTGAAAGAAATCATAAATAAAAACGGTGGCTCTTTGTTGAAAGTCAAATGGGAAATGCTTCAGATGAAAAAACCTACCAAACGGTTCATTAATCATGGATGAAAGAATAGACAGACAGAGGCTCTCAGCTGTCACACACCATAAGTAGGACACAGTTTAATAGGCTAATTAATAGGCTGACAGAACGCTGTGTGTGACGGCACGTAACACGTGTACTGAATGACTGCTCCAAACACTGCCGTGGCACTGCAGTAAGCACATTAAAGAAAAATCTGTCACTGAGCTTATGGGTGAGTACATCGGTTTCCCCCTCACGATACACCCCCACCACCCCAATGACGGATGATAGCAGGGTGTTTATATCCATACACGGGCTCAGCTCTGCATGGCTTTCAATTAGAACTGTCAGTAACATGCACTCAGCGCCCCTATCGAGATAAAGGTAGGCAAACAAATCAGTATGCATGGAGGGAAGCATTCCTCTAAAATAACCCCTGACTTTACTTTGTGCATGTCACATTTCACAACATGACGAAAACGGTTCTCGTAAGGAACCGGCGGAAGATAATGAATTTCAGATCTTGATATACCTAGGACCAAAGTTCAAGATCCATCCAAAGTTGTTATTTTGTTTCCACTCTCTGTGTTTTTCATGCATTGTGTACTTTTGGGTTTAGCTTCATTACCAAAGAAAGGCTGCATTCACGCTTAAAGGCATAGATCGATTAAAACGAAGCCCGGTGCGAATGGTCCTTTAGGGCGGACGCCGTTGTGTTTGCCAAATAGTGAAGATTGTTTGAAAAGAGGATTCTCAGTTTGTTTCCAAGTTATTTAGACTCTTTGTACATTTCCAAACCTCTTTATGGCAGCACCACTAATAAGATTATAATAATAGCTTGTACATTCATCCCAATGTTAAAACATTGTCTTGAAAGTTTGTAAACTTTCATTCTGTTGCATCTATCCATTTAGATCTGTAGGTTTTCAGTATTTATCCTTCTTCAACACACCTTATTCCTACTAATGTGTCACTGTGTAGACTTTCATGGGCTTTTAGAGCCATTAAGTGAGGTGTGTTGGAGCAGGGACACATCAAAAACCAGCAAAAGTGCAACCTTTAAAATGAACATATGCAAAATGAACTTTTTTTAGCCCTTTATCTATTACATCACAGTATTAGTCACTGAGGACGCCATAGCTGTAGCTCCTCACTCTGCACTGACCCACCTGGAGCAGCAGCAGAGCTATGTTCGGATGCTCTTTTTGGATTGCAGTTCTGTGTTTAACACAATACTCCCGGACTGAACATAGGCAAAACTGGACAAAATTGGGCTTCCCCCTCTCACATGTGCCTGGATTACGGACTTTTTAACAGACCAACCCCAGACTGTGAGACTAGGTCCCTACCCATCCTCCACCAGCACACTGAGAATCGGCGCTCCACAGGGCTGTGTGCTGAGCCCCCTCCGGTACTGCCTTTACACCCGCAACTGTAGGCAAGCCCACAAGGAGAACCTCATCATCAAGATTTGCTGACGATAGTGTTCGTACTCATCTCCAGGGATGATGAGGCTGTCCAGAGGGAGGAGACATTAAAGCTGTGTACCTGGTGTTCAGAGAACAACTTAGCTCTCAACACCAAGAAAACCAAGGAGATAATCATTGACTTCAGGAGCCACAGCACAGACCCAGATTCTAGATAAATGGCGGGTGTGTATAGAGGGTCCACACTATCAGGTTTCTCTGTGTCGTCATCTCGCCCAACATCAGAGAAGATTATGTCAATCACCAAGAAGGCTCAACAGCGGCTACACTTCCTGAAAATAATCAGGAAGCACAAACTGAACTCCGACCTGCTGCTGACATTCTACCCTTCATCCATGGAGAGCTTGCTGACCTATTGCATCACAGTATGGTATGGAAGCTGCTCTGCAGCAGACATGGAGAAGCTACAGAGAGTTGTAAAGCCACACAGAAGATCATTGGCTGTCCTGTCCTCTCCCTGATGGACATCTATACCTTCCGCTGCCTCCCGAGCCAGTAACATTATAAAGGACAGTCCAACCCTGTTTCTTTCCAAAAGCAAAAACTACCCTGAACTCCTTTAATGTGAAATAAATGTGTAATATACTTTTTGGACATAAATTTTCTATTCAAACATTATATACATGTATAAAATATTCAGATGTGCATAGTTTTTACAGTTTTTTTTAATCTTTTATTTATTTATACACTTATCTTTTATAATGCTTTTTTGGCACTGATACAGGTGATGGCTTAATCTCATTGTATTTGTGTATAATGACAATAAAGGCATTTATTCATTCATTCATTCACTCCGCCCACCTCAAATGTCTGACCAATCACACGATACTTCTGGAGCCCCAACAACATAAAATGTTCTGCCAACCTGATGCGTTGAAAACTGTCTTCCACCACATCTGAAAGAAAAAATATTTTCTCCTTGGGGTCTTGAGGACAGCAAAAAACTCGCTTCTTGTTGAGTATGTCACAAACTTCATGTTAAATGTGATTAATGAGCAAATAAAATCTATTGTAAACACAGAAAATGAGTTAAGCTTGCATTTATGATCAATGATTTAAAGTTCTGTGGCCTTTGAAAAGATGAGAGACGTTTTGAGAAGAGGTCCTTATTTGATGTCCTGGAAGTAAAACAAGGCAACCAACACTAAAAAGTTAGTTTCTGTAAATAAATAAAATACTATAGTCACAGTTGCATACTCTGCATACTGTACACCACAGCAGGATAATTGTTGCCGCGGTTACTCAAAAGACAACACATCCCCCAGCTTTTGAATTAGCATATTCATTATTTAACTGGGGAGCAGCTGGCTAATTGGCAAATGAAATGCTTTCAATAATGTTCACATGAGAAGCAAAATTTGATTAAACTGAATCTGGGGAAAATACCAACAAAGAGATGAATATAAATGAGCATGTGTGTGTTTGGGGCGGGGGCAACTTTTGGGACACAGAGTGACAGCTCATGCTATAAGAGCTGCTACTCTGCATAAGTACAGACTTTGTTGTGTTTGTGTGCAAATAAAATAGTTCAAAGTAACAAAAAAACAACAACAGACACAATTACCACAAATTCCCATCTGGTAACTGTAAATTCTCCAAAAAGGTACAAATCTGTGGATAAATTCCAGCTCAGAAAATCTGCTTTTAACGGATTGTTAAAGCCAACTGAGACATGTCAGCTTTCTAAATCAGAGGAGAGGGAGGAGAGGGTTGAATATGCTCGTAAAGATGCCCCACGACTCTCATCTCTGCTCATTCAAGTTAATGACACAGTCTAAGACCATATATCACTGTCTTTTTGATCTCGGTTGAGGATATTAAACTTTGGCTTCTGCAGTCACTGGTTTCCAGCATTGCTTTGCAGAGGAAAGTACAGACATGTGCACCCACCTGGGAGCCAACAGAAAGGATTGAAATGAAAGGCTTCTGATAAGCTGACATAGCCCATCCAAATATTCTTAGATTTTTCTACTTGTGATCAACAACAAATGGTGCAGACAGTGGGCAAGCATTAGAAATAGTGTATGTGGAAAGAGTGGATGGTTCAGCAGCTGCAAAGACTGCAGCAGATGCAGGAGGTGGCAGTCAGTAAACATCAGCTAGCAGCCTGGTAAGTGTGTATATAATGTAGCTGTTGTGTTCTGCTGAGTCACAAAAGCATCGACATGCAGCTGTGATGACAAACACACTGTTGTCAAAGAAATATAGGCTTATTGATTCTGACGCTGTGACTCAGATGTTTTTTTTTCTCAGATTTTTGAAGGCTTTGGAGAAATAAACTAGGCTTACCGGGCTCTTTGGGAGCTCTGATGAGTTCTAATTTCTCCCATTAACAATTAGGCTGATTGTATATAACAAGGCAAATCTAAGACATTGCTGGTCAACTACCAGGGGCATCAGACGGTGAGGTGAGGTCACAGAGGAACACGGAGTACCTCCAAGCAGTTTCAAACTCATTAGCTAATGCAAATGTTCACGACTCGACCATCAGCAACAGCCGGACAACAGTGGTAGGAATTATAGGGCTTGAAAATAAAAAAACAAAAAGCAGGGCTGATGGAAAACTGTACAGATTAAATGGTAATAAAATGGTTTACAACAAAAGTCAGGCAATGATTAAAAGATCTAATTATGAGTATTTACAGAAAAGCATAGAGTTAATTGTATTATGAGCAAAAAGCAACAGAACTCTAACAGCAGCTTTTAACAGCAACATTACCTTTACACTCCACTACATAACTCCAGTATTAATTAAATTAATTTTAATGAAATAAAAACATAGAAATAATAAAGAAAAATTTACATTGGCATTTGTAATTTCAAAGCTGTGTAAACCTGCATGAATTTAATCACACTGTGGACAATATCTGCTGATCTGGTGGGCTTCGCTGTTGGAGCAGATAAAAAAGCAGGATTAGAATCGCAGCATTGTACCGTGAGCGAAAAAGCTATTTTTCAAAAAGGAAAATAACTCAACATATTTTTTAAATTCCTGCTATCATAAATAAACAATGGCATGTAATCAGTAACAAGGGGAGAATACCTGTAGTAGAAACTCTCCATTAAAAGTTGTGTGCATGTATGCAAAATATTTCCTGACAACTTCCTCAGTTCCATTTAAACAAAAAGTCCTATTTCAAAAGAAATAAAAGACATTAAAATCCAATAGAACAACCCTATCCTCTCAGTAAAACACAGTAGTGGTAGAATCATGGTTTGGGCCTTTTAGGTTGCTTCTGCATTCAATCAGCTTCCCACCATTAATGACACGAGGAGTTTAAATCCTAGTGAACACTGAATTTAAATCTAATAAGTACATTTATAAGAGCTTTTCTGTGTGTGTTTAATTCTAAATGGCAGAATAATGAAATCAAAGCATTGATCCTGAACTACTAAAAGCAGTGGGACAGATTTAGGTGGAGGAAACGCCTCAACATCCGAGTAACAAAACCACGCTCGCACTTCTATCACAGCATCACCAACACATATACAATTAGCCACTTAGCTTGAGTGCAGTTGTGAATAATAATCCATCGTCCATGCACAGTGGAAAGCAGGCAGAAGACATTAAAACATGCTCTGGTGTTGTTTTCTTGTTGTCCTCCAATTTCCCATTTAATTGTTTGAGCTAACTCGTGACTGGACGTTGAGCCTGACTGTGACGACCCTTTGTGATTTGGCAGAGGAGAAGGACTTGTTTCCACACAATCCCTGGCAAATGTCCATGCTAACATGTAGAGATGGCCTCCCTGCTGGCTTTGCAGAAGATAAAAATGTGTCTGCAGTCTCTACTTGTGTTTTTTCCCCCTGCTGTTGATGTTGATAATAGTGTTTGTTATTGGACCACATGGCGATGGAGAGGGGGTGAGGTGGCTACAAAACAAGCTCCCACAGCTGCGCCACAGAGGCTTGGTGACAATGGACACCCTGGGCTGCTCTGAGGCGGTGCAACACATGTATGAGGAAGAGCAAGGAAGAATCAAGAGAACACGGTTCCTTTTATTTTTTCTGATTAGGACTGGAAATGAGCGGAAACTTTAGGGCCTGCTAAAGGCCTCAAGGGAAACTGTAATCTCGAGCTTTGTTCATAACATATGTATCAGTGGAGCTGCATGGGAATCTGCATTTAGTCTTGCTGTGAAAGCCACCTCATATTGTTTACAATGCAAAAGCTGAGGTAACTTTATCAACACAAAAAGCCGTTCAGTTCCAGTTTCCCAGTCATCCCTCGTCTCACCTATCTGTGTTGATGAGCTGCTGCTTCTCCGTCGCTATCAACGGAGCCGCCTGTTAAATTATTCATACAGAGCCTGTTCTTTCTACTGTTGTTGTCTGGATATCTTCTTCTTAGTTTTCCTTTTTACTTTCAGAAACTCGGCCTTCAAGCCCAAACAGAGGTGAAACATAGCCTGGGCTTTGTGGTGTTTCTGAGGGGATTGTGGGGAGCAATTTGAGACTCTTCCTTTCATTACGGCAAATCTCTGTGAAGCATGATGATGAATTGCGAGAGCAGGTATCAGCTTTGCAAATATTATGATGTGTTGTTTTGGTGCCAAAGGAGCCGTGGACTGCCGCTATGAAGGCTGCTATAGCATGCATGCAAGTGATGAATAAATAACACTCCCTACCACGGGGGGAGGCCTGTATTCGCATCATTTTATATGTGCTACCTCCTTTCATGATCCGTCTCCAAAAAACATTCCAATACATCCTCCTCATCCTACTCCTCCCCTTCTTTCCCGCTCATCCCTCTCTTCCACCCCCAACACCTAGTTTAGATTTCTTTTGTTTCCATAGAAACTAGGTCTCGTCCCATGTATTCTTCTATCGTGGCAGCTTCTTTCCCCGCTAGATAGGCTTCTGGAAGAGTATCATTCCTTCTGCACAAGCAGCTGCAGCATCATTTGTAGCAGAGATAAATCTCTCAAAAACTGGCTGTAACGCTGCAGCGTAGCTTTAATGAAATGTGTGTTATGGGTGGCTTGCTTACAAAGGAGAAGTGCATCATCTGAAATCTGTATACTAAGTTAATCACCAGTTTTTTTTACATTTTTAGCAACAGTTTATATCCTGCGATTACATCTGCAATATTATTAATCATCTTTTGACACACAGTTCATACTGTCTAAGAACAATGCATGTAATCTTCAACCGTAAGGGATATGAAATATTCCTTATTTGATAGTTTTCAAGCTGAAACAGAAAATTTAGACATTGAATAAGCTGCCTATGATGAAGCAGAGATAATTATTAAATTATTATTATTTTAATATTAAATAATAGTTATTTGGGCATCTTTAAAGAAAATGATCAAAAAGTCCAATTTTTGCAATCATATTCTGCACATTTGTGAGGAAATGGAAGAAAAAATGGCAGAGCCTATTTTTGTTCAGCACATCCT
>JBAMIG010000026.1:7133335-7151912 GCA_037177335.1 Kiunga ballochi | reverse complement strand
GTGAAGTGTGCATTATTTCACACTGGATTATCGGTGAATGTTAGAGCAGCATCCAGGTTCTTTCAGTGCGGGTACTTAAATATAGTGCGCAAAGTAGTGTTAGTGTGCTGATTGTCCATGTGTTTGCCCAATATACTGTGCTGGATCTTTCAGTGTAAAATCATTTCTCTCCCTGTAGTTTGCTTTTGAACAAGTTTATATTGTATTATTGTAACTCACGTTATTCATTCATTTAATTGATTAAATTATCATAAAATGTTAGAGAAGCACCATTTAATGTGCAGGAATAAAGGTGTATTGTTAGATGTGTCACTGCCGCTTTAAGAGACTAACAACAGCAGCTAGATGACGCTGCAGAGGCAGCAACGTGAAAAGGTGCAGAAGAAGAAAAAAGCCGTTACGAGCAGTGACAAACGACATTTTGAAAAGTTAAAGAAAAAAAAAACAAACTAAAAACCGTTACCCACCTGGTCGAGACAAGACAGTGTGTTAACAATTGATGTGAGATTATTGTGGTTTAACTTGGGTTGTTTTGATGATATAATATGTGAGAAAACGATACAGGAAAAAAGGGTTAACTCAGGAGAATAAAATAGATCTAAAAGTGCATTATACCCTCGAGGACTATTGAAAACTAAACAAATTTTTTTTTTTCAATCCTAAAATTAGCTTGAAATTATTCTAAATAATTTCATTTGGTTTTTCTTACTGGTCATAATCTTTTTAATACCAAAACCTGCAGGTTTTTATTTTATTCCGCCCCCCCATTATTGTTCTTTGTGTGTTTTCCACTACATATATTGGGGTATTAAATTGCCAGCCTTTGCGTTTAAAGTTAAAATCTCTGGTCTACTTATTTTATTTTCCACTCCTTTAGAGCTTAGAACTGGTCCAGTGGCACATCTAGTAGTGTTAAATTGACAGCAGTGCTATACATTTATCCCAAGAAATATCAAACCAATTAATTAAAGAAAAAATAAACCTGCACATTGTTCTTTTTAGATGCTAAAGCATACTGCCTTACAGCTATGCTAACATCCAACAGAAAAACCAAAAGTAAATAAAATGGGTAAATAATCCATTTTAAACACTATTTGTTAACATCACAGAAAGGAAGCATGAGTATTTTTAAATGGGAGAATGATCCATCAATGAAAGCTCAAAGGCGTTATGCATTTAAGGAAAGGTTATGCATGAATTAAGATAAAGAGCTTCTTTGCAAGAATAGTTTCTTCCTGAAAGACTTTATTGGAAACTGAAAGTTATGAGAGTTTACCCGTGTTTAAGATGAAGAGTAACAGCGACACGCAGGCATCTATTTGAGGCGAAGACTGTAATTGATGCTACAGCGCAGAAGTCTACCTCCTGCTTCAATAAAACATGCAGGAGTTGATGTTAGAAAGATTAAGGGTTCCAGCAGACATTGGGTAAAAGAGTATATGAGTCAGGAGGAGACTGTAAGGGAGAGCAGTTTGATACATATGCAGAAAGTTAGCTCTGTCACTTCTTTACTTACTTTCTAATAACTCCCATGGTCATGTAAGACCATCTGCCTGTAGAACACTGCAGGGCCAGCACTGCCTGCAGACGTGCCTGTGTGCCTTTGGCTCTGCCAGAACCCAGTTCACCAGCAGCGACCTAACAGAGCACCCGTCTGCTTGGAAGGTCTCTACCTGCTCGAGTCTGGCTCAATTAGGTCCTCTGTGGGTGTGGATGTCTGCTTTGTGTCACAATGTGTGTGCACTGATATAATTCAGCTATAACTGTGCCCTTGCCTAGAATTTTTCCCTGTGAATGTGTGAGTCGAAAAGAGACAGCCATCAAATGATTGAGCTGGGGACATTGGCTGTGCATGAAATATAAGGAAGGGAAAACTGATGTTCACTGTCCTTCCCAGCCGGACAGTGCTAAGCAGGTAACAGATGGCCCACTGGCATAATAAGCTATATAATGGCCACACACACACACACACACACACACAAAACTGCTGGCACAGAGATTGAAAACCAGAGCTACCACTTCCTAGGACGACAAAGAACAGAAGATTAAAAAATAGAAGAGGAGAAGTCCTGCAGCTGCACAAAGAAACCTGAAAAGTACTGAGCGCCAGGCTGGAGCGTAGCTTCACACTGCAGTGATGTCAAACTGGCTCAAACACTTTGTTGTCATTATAAATGAGAGATTTAACCTTTTAAATTCTAAATAAAGACAGAGCTATGGTCTGTTTAAAAGCTAATTCAAACAAGAGTTTGTGCCTATTTGCATTACTGATCTATTAATGTGAACTATATAGACCTAGAACAACAAAAACTAGACTGCATCAATATGTGGAAATAATTCAATTCCTTTATTTGGGTTTATTCAAAAACTAGTTTGTAAATCCTGGATGGATATTTAAAAACTTGTTCTGACCTTTCTTTATATCACATTTACATACAGGGAGGATATGACCGTTAAAGAGCAAACAGCGATAAGATGGAAGGTTCTGATCACCACCATCATAAATAAACAGCCCGATCAATACATCTTAGCTGAATATGTCAGGGTAAAGACCTTCCCAAGTTTATTTCCTCTTTTTTTTTTAGCATTTCTCTATTTTCTTTGTGCTGTTGCAGCATTTACTACGCCTTTTAAAAACAAACGGAAACTCAAAATTATAACTCAATAACCACAAGGTCCCCAACCATTACGCTACCACCACTGTGCTTCATGGTTAAGTCAATGTTTTTGCTATTCAATTCAAGCTGTTATTTAGCACTTTTCCCAACAAAGCCATTTTATTATATTTAAAAACAATCCAGTTCCTAATAATAGTTTCTATAGACTGAAAATTTACTTAAAAAGATACCTGGCTGTTTAGTGTTGCGTCAATAAACTCCTTTTAAACAAGAAAAAAAAAAGTCCAGCACACCCAGAAACCATGAAGACTTTTTTCCAAAGTGTTTCGCAACATTTTCACATTTCCGCAGTAGGAAATTTCATTACTGAACATCATGGTTTAGAAAAGGCTTTGCAGCTTTTCCAGCTAATTCTGCACAAATTATCTTTTTTCTAAAGACTTATCTAGTTACTGCAGCTCAGTACAACTAATCTTTAATAGAAAAAGCTGGAATTTACACAACTTCTTAAAGGAAACGTATCATCTGAACTCCCACTTAGCTGATGAGTGAGCATAAAACAAGTCACACACACTGTTTTTAATTTAAATTAACCTGTAATATTGAATTATTTGGAGCTGAATAAAACTGCTGGTAATAGCAAAGCGATTACTAAGGTTTGGTTAGTGAATGATAAGCTTTATTTCCATGTAGAACAGACAGCAGTTGTTTCACTACAGTCTAACTATAAAAATATGAACAGATTGGATGAAATTAGGCTTTGAATGGGTGAATATCTAAAATATCCACAATTTTAAAAAACAAAATAACAGTCTCATTGCTCCTGTTGGTATTTATTACATCCCTTAAAATTTCAAGGCTCAATAAAAGACTAATTAGCTTGTTGAAATAGCAATTTCTTGCTGTCACCCTGTGACGACGAGATGAGGCAGAAAGTCCTCTGTGCCACTAAATTACCACCCTCTAGATTTCACTCATTACAGAACATGCAGAGAGGGAGAAATAACCCACCAAGCCCCTGCAGAGCAATGCTGAGTCATTAATCAGATGCTTCTGACCAAGGTTCACTTCACAAGCAGGCTGTAACCTTGTTTTCAAATGCTGAAACAGCCCACTGGCCATTAACTGCAAGTTGTACTTTCAGATTTGGTGAGTCATTAATGTGAAAGGGCCTCTCATACATTCAGCTTGCTGGCTTCACAGTTCAGGAAGTGCAGCGAAAATGGGAAATTAATATAGATGGCAGCGATCAGGCAGAAATAAAGCAATTGTTAAGCTCAGAAAACGTTGGAGCGATCTAAATGTGTGGATAATTCATTGTGCGCTGAATGAGTTGGCGATATGAAAATCTGCACATGTATTATCTCCAAAAGCAACGGACATAATGCTATTGATTCTCCATGCGAGACTGCATCTTTTCAATCGGACATTGATCTGTTGGGAAACAATGATCCAGTTGAGAAACGCTTTCTTTTCATCCAGAGGAGAATCTTTTCATGCTCAGACAGCATTCGGGACACAAATAGAGCAAATGTTTGGGAAAGGGAACGGCTCTCTCTGGATCTGGGCATCACGAGAGAGGGAAAACCTCACTGTCTTACATAACACTGTGCTCTATCCCAGCACCTACTGAATTTCACTGTAGAGCAAAAGATACAGTTTAAAAGACGCAGAGTAAACCGATATGAGACTGCTAAACACCCGATAAAACACTTTAAAACTCTTTGCTTTTTAAAATTTATTTTGGATTTGGATAAAAAAGTTTGATCTTTTCAGCTACATAAGGGAGGTCAGGCTAGAAACGATGAACAAAAATTTGAATATCTTGAGCTAAAAAAAAAAGCTTAAAGTTTTTTTTCCAAATAATACTGAAATGTGAATAGATAACTTAGATCTGTGATAATAATGAGGTTATGTTAAACAAAAAAAGTTGTTTGAATGTAAACATTTACTCGCTCGTGAAGGTTTAAACAATCTGTCGTTACATTAAAAGATAATATGACCCCTAGTGGTCAGAACAGTAACTGCAAGTGGACCGTTTTGCTCTAAAGCGAAGGTATTTCGGTCTTCATTGTAATCATTTTCCAAACTTGTGTAACAGAGAAGAAGTTTTCTATCAGAAGAACTTGAACATGCACCCAAATGCTGCATGAATAAGGAAAAGAACTGCTCTTAACCTCACCACTAATCTAGATCCTGCCATGATGATCAGTGTTTCTCAACCCTGGTTCTCTAGTTACCCCTGCATGTCTTAGAGGCAACCCTACTTTAACACACCTGAACGTAATAAATGCTCGTTAACGGGCTGCAAATAACTTAATGAGATGGTTCATTAATTTGAATTAGGTGTGTTAAAGTAGGGTTGCCTCTAAGACAGGGGTAGGGAACCCTGGTCCTTCAGAGCCGTATTTCCTGTAGATTTTCCATGTATCCCTGGCCCAGCAGTGAGATTTGTAAACATATTATAATCCTATAAATGATATACACATAGATGCTGGTGGTATTATGGCTTCTTTATGTGCAAAAGCTGGTTTAATCTTCAAATAGCAGAATGTCTGAATTCAATATTCATCATCATAACAACCTAAAAAATCCTTTTATATCAACAGCATCAAAGAAATTGTGGAAAATAATTCACATGATGCTCTAATTCATTGTTTTTTTAAATGTTTTATGCCTCATACCACTTCAGAAAATACCAGGCTCAGAAAGTATCACCTGACCATACAGAGAGTGAACCTTTTCTATCAGGTAGAGGTACACATGGAAGCTATAGTTTCAGAAAAGGGGCATATCAAAAGAAATGGTACCTAAATGTTTTCATATAATATTTGGTTACTTATAAATCAGGTTAAAGTTAAGCAGGAAGTTACTAAGGACACAGAAATGAGGCACAAACCAGAGAAGAAAGTGTCATTTATGATGCTAGATAGAGTAAAACTGCTATTGTATGCAAACTGTAGGTTTAGACCCATGCGCCCATCCTTCTGGGCAGCAGTTTAAGCAGGGAAGCCCAGACATCCCATTCCTCCAGCATCCCAAGGTGATGTTCAAGTACCCTCATTTGGCTCCTCGGGACATAAGAGCAGCAGCTCCACTCTCTGGTCCCTCCAGCATGACCAAGCTTCTCACCTTATCTCTAAAAGACAGGCCAGGAACCCTGCAGATGAAAACTCATTTCAACTGCTTCAAACTGTCATCTTGTTCTTTTGGTTACTTCCCACAGCTTGTGACCGGATAGTAAATTAAGTGTTTTGCCTCTGGGTTCTGCTCCTTCACCACAACAAACAAGTGTTTAGTCTACTATGGACGCCATAGTGTCCTGGCTCCATCCTTTCTGCAAAAAGCGAGAAACCAAGAGACCTAAACTCCTCCAGTTGAATAAGGTTTTCATTCCAGAGGAGCTGGAGAGAAGGTATACATCAAAAGCATGCAGGATGGCCTGAGTGATGCTCCAACATTTCTAAAACTGGTTTCATTTGCTTCCACACTAAAACATGGTGGAGTTTCAGCCTGTTGCCACATCGGCAGTAATTAGTACCTGAATTGGCATGTTTTGTTGGAAAAGGTTTTATGGTATCAACAGAAAGTGACTACTCCTGATTGTAATCCTGGCCTCACAGATGCTATCAATATGGTCATGTTAATGACTCATTCATATCTGAAAGGGTCTCATTTATTCACCATTAACATCGATCGTGATGCATATGAGATCTCCCTGAAATGAACAGACGGAAGCCTGGAAAAAAAAAACCCCAAAACAAACATGGTACAAAACTTTGGCCTAACACTTGAAGAGTTCTTGTCTCCTCTCACATGTTATTTGTTTTTTTGGGGGTTTTTTGGTGCCAAAAAGTGTCCCGGTACCTCAACCTGGACACGGTCCATTTTCACAGGTGTGCAAAAGCATGACAGCTTGCAAAATCTGGACTTATTGGCTCAATGGTCTGTGACGGCCAAGGTGATTGGATCAACAGCGCATGAGATCCAGCTCGATTGGGGGAAGTGATCACCAGCTGAATGTAGAGGACACAGCTGCTCTCCACACTCACAGCTCTCCATCCTAAGCCCACACACATACCTGAATGAGGCGAGCACACCCACTGGTGAACTCCATATGTAGTACCAAGCTGTGTTGCCCTAGGGAGACATTACCATTTAGAGTAGGGGGAGCGATCCAACAGAGCCAGACAGAGCCATGGCTCATGTTGTAGCCTCACGCATTCCTTGGGAAGCAACCTTTTTCTGCCTCTTCTCTGTCCTGATGCCAATATGTTATGACCTAGTGTACATTCCATCATGAAGCACCTCCTATTTGATTCTCACCACCTGGGCTTCTCAGTAGATTTGTCTCTACAACAAGCACAAAGACCACCATGTATGTCAATTCCTGTATACTCTGCTGTCGTTTTCAATACTTTAGTTCTTCACGACACACAAAGACATGATGTCCCGATCTCCTTATTGTTCAGGCTTATTCTATTCTCCATTTTTTTCATCCTACCTGCCACATCAACCCCTCTGGCTCTGGACTGTTTTACAAACCTCAAACCTGATTCTATAGATCCAAAACTAAAAGCTCCAACTGAGAAACCTTGACTCAGGGAACGAGATTTATTTGGGAGAATTCAAAAGCAGACCAGAGAACTGCTCATTCCTACAGTAAGGCCTGAGTTGGATGTAGAGAAATTTTAGTTTTTACCTAAAGGAAACTGAAAATAGATCCCAGTCAGACCATTTTCTGGCTCTCTAACAGAGCAGGTAGCTGTCACTCAAGGCAGCATGAAGCAGTTAAATATCACACTGCCACTATTATTCATCAAGATAATGAATACTTTATCCATGCTCATTTTTAGTGCTAATTTACTAATTGAACCTGGTAGGAAAATTAGATGAGCGCAGAGAATAATAGCTCCAAACGATAGGGTAGAGCGACAAAGCATGCTACTTATGAATTACTGATTAATTACAGATTCAGCATGACTGAACTGATTTCAATTGGTGCTGAACTCTGGGTTCGGCAAGACTGCAGGAGCTGCAACATGTTTAAACAGCATGCAAGCGAGCAAAAGCAGCCATTCCACTTCCACATATACAAATGTAGATCTGCACTTTTCTGTTCCCTGCATTACTTTCAGTGCAATTTTCAGTTTTCGGCAAATGCACGCAAAAGAATCAACAGTGTGCAGCAAGTGAGCTTGTAGCTCGTTCAGTTCAGCCAGCTATTTGGTAGCATGATGACTGAGGAAATGTTGTGAGAGAAAGAGATGCTCTGTGCAGCGTCTCTCTGCCTGCTCTTTCCTTATCAGTGGCAGGGAGCTGGTGGCAGGCAATGGTCGCCCGTCACGCCTCTTTGGGCTGCCAGGAGATGGCCATTATCACTAGTACTCTGTGGCTTTCTGAGTCACTATCTCTGCTCCACAAGGTTCCTCTTTGTGTGCAGGGGGACATTTTTCAGAAGTGCGTGCACGGCTGCAGAGTGGAAGGCACCAAGGATCGAAGTCGGCTTTATAAGAGAGGTTCTCGATATAGAGATCAATACGGGCTGAGAGGTAGGGGGAGAAAGCTTTTACCAGTCAGAGGCTGTGACATCTGGAGCTGAGTTATGGCTCTGACAAGGACTGCTCTGACTTTGCAATGCAACAAATCAAGGCTCATCTTAACCTGAACAGAACGCGCTTTGCTACATGCAGGGTAGATAGATGTCTGCATTGCTAATGGTCATAAAACCAATGGAAACAGGTAATGAATGGTAAAGCTTCACCTGCACCATTGGACTTCATGAATGTCCAAGAAGTAGTATGACAAACTACTGCAAAACAACCAGTGCAGGCTCAGGAGAGTAAACCTCCCGGTGGTGAAAGAATAAAAAACATGAAAAGGGGAAACTCCATGCACAAGTAGGATATCAAGGCTCATAGGTTCATTTGCTCCAATCAGTATTAGAGTTCTTACCTACTAAAACACGCTGGATTATCCATGAAAACTTATCCCGTGTGAATGGGCACTCACAGCTAAGAGAAGGAATCCCATCTATCCATTTAAAATATGCATTTCTTGCAGAAAACCCTGCAGTAGCTATCCGCTAAAGTCACCCATTGCACACTTCTGTGCACTCTTTTTTGTTTTGATTATCCTGCTATGATGGAATTAAGAATGAATGCACATTAATTTAAACATCAGACACCATGCAAACCTCACAGACCAGTCACGTTTCCATCCTTGGGCGAAGAAATAATTGCAGTCATTCAGTTGACACTTACCCCCCAACACTGAGAAAAGAAAAGGCAAAGTGAATTTAGCAATGCGAATTTCTAATTCATGGCCTTAAAAGTCAAAACGAAGGTGGTGTGAGAGCGGAGTGGTGCTGGGGGGAGTTGTTAGATCTTGTGTAAACAGAGAAAATCCTTGACAGTTCCTCACATTGCACAAACATGCATGTAAAACCCGGCAGATGAATCCTGGATTATCTCTCTCATGAGGTGCTGGATGCATACTCTGTGGTTTGAAAGGAAGCATAACGAATCAAAGCTATTTCATAAATAGTTAACACTAGCATACGCTGCACTGTAAAAAGCCTCGTACAGAAAAATGAACATTTGGGTAAAGATAATTCATGCCTAGGGTTACACTTGACTGTGTTTAAATGATAAAAGCCACCAAATGTAATTTAAATAGATTAAAAATTAATTTGTATTGTATGTAATTATTTGGCTTTTCTGTGGGTTGTACCTGTATTTAAGGTTCCTAGTGAATCTTTTGTTATACTAAAAACAGCTTTATTGGATATTTTGGTAGGCTGCACATCTTTCCCTGAAGCATATTTTCATGACGAGCTAATGGATGTGTCACCGAGCTCCTGTAGTTTCCTTATTAGCAAAACTCACCCTTTAACCGAGCTATTAAATAACAGGAGCGTCACTTCGCCCCGATATTCCCACCTGCTTCACTCGCATTGTTTGTTTCCCAAATCAGCTGGCTGCAAAAGTGTGGATTTATTCATGTAAAGCTAATCTCCGTGACCGGGTGTGAAACGGGACGAGAACTGCCGAGGACGGGGGCACATTTCTGCTCTCTCTCATTGTGTCATATTTTTTCACCTTGCGCGCTTTTGTTTATGCATTAACTTTGCATAAATCCTCAATTTTCCTCACCTTCACTGCAGCATAATGCAGGTGTTGATATTCAGGGCAGGGATCGGTTATGTTCTCCGTATACTACTTAAAAGTGTATGGAAGAGACAAAGTATGTCAGCGCGTGGGCTCTGTATGTGTGCATGTTTGTGGAGATTAGGCAATATGTGTGCACACGGTTCCCCTGGGTGCACCTCTCCAAGCCTCCTCCTTGAACTGTGGAGCTGCTGGATTTCTTTTGTTACCATGATGTCACTCTGAAAATAGAACTCCTGGGAAGCGGATTGGTAAATAAACAAATAAATTCAAGTCACAACAGCACGGCGCAGCCTGGGTGTGTCAATCAACATGTCAAAACACCGTCCCATAGATCATAAAAAAAACATACAGTGGCACAAGGATGTGTATATGTGAATAGGATTAGAATTTGTCAATATCACTTTAATATCAAGGGGCTGCGCAGTGGTTACTACTGTGGCGAGGTTCAAACCAGCAAGAAGGTTGCTGGTTTGAACTTTGGGTGGAAGATAGAAGGAAGCTGAGGTTTGCATGTTCTCCTCATGTTCACATGGACTTCTTCCCACCATTCAAAGACATGCATGCTTGGTTAATTGGTCACTAAACTGTCCTTAGGAATAAGTGAGAGTGGTGGTTTGTCTCTGTGTTAGCTCTGAGATGAACTGGTGACCTGTCTATGGTGTATCAGCCTCTCACGCGCTAATAGGTGAGATTGGTTGGTTTGGAGAATAACTGACTGACTTCAGTATCAGTTTAGTTTGGGATGTTTGTGTGAGGTTTTAGATCACACACTATATTTGTTGATTGAGTTAAACAACACTGTAACACTGGAAGCTAATGCTAAAGCTAAAATGGTAATAAGTAAAATATATTTTACAGAATTTCTGTAAAATATTTTGGAATAAATTGATAAAGATGGCTTAAAACAATTCTTCACTCAATTACTAACTAGTGTCTGTCCTTCCACCCCTGTACTGCATTTACGTTCCTCAAACATCACAGAGAGTAATTTTACACTAAATGCATTTTTTGTATATATTTAAGGCCAGTTTATTGAATTAACATTTAGCTTTACTTTTAAGAGATGGATATCAGCATTGACTTATAAGCTGCAACATATCTGTCAATATTTGCAGCAAATAACATATGTATCATAGATGACCAAGAAGAGACTTTATGATAAGTAGCTTACAAGTAGATATTTTGGGTATTCATAAAAGTTGTGTTATATGGGCATAGAACACAAGGAGGAAAGGAAGAGGGTATTTTTGTCATAACCAATCAATAAATAAACCGATATGTTGAATCATTCTAAGCCCAATCAGGTTTTTCAGTCTTACTCTCCATTGCAAGAGCTAATAGCTAACACCTAGCTACTTTAGGAGCTCGTCAGAGAAGTTAGCAAGCTAAGTGAGGAGGTACACAAACTAAAATTGTTTCTCCTGAATGAGCATTACAGATATACTTGTGCACTTTGGGGAAAAATGATATGTAACGTAGAAAACTTAAAAATATTTAGACAACACTAAACAGCAGAGAGCTAGGTAAATGGCTAATTTTCTTGCCTATCTTAAAGCATAGAGATTCTTTAAAATATGGTACAGCTTTGTGCCGGATTGTAAAATGCACTGCTTTCCGATGCTTTGGATTAATAATAAAGCTGCAACATCATAGTTAGCTCAGATAATAATGTAGGAAATGATACACTTAAGTTAAATTTAGATTTATTTTCTGTATTCCCTAAGAGGTTTCTGCTAAATTTGACCACAACTGCAGCTGGACTTGGATTGCTAGAACATTATGTGCCATTAAACCCATAGTTACTTGCTTTTTACATGATCATAAACACAAATAAAAATAGCAAACAATCCATTTATTCTTGCAAACTAACAAACAGCTATAAACCAGAACACAGCGGGTAAGGTTTGGAGTTCTGCTGACATGGTGATGTTGTCTGTCATAGCAAAGATTAACAGAAGGTCTAACAACACCATGGTTACCAACAATTTATGGTTTTATATGATAGTAAGGTACAAAGGGACTCAAGCCCATGAAGAACATGTCCTTCAGAATATCCCAGCAGCAAAAACTAGTTTAAATAAACAACTTGCAGGCTCAATTTGAGGCCAAATAAATCTTCATTCAAGCTTAAAGAAGCAGAGTATATTTTGATTTATGGTACCGTAGCCTATATGAGAGTAAACATTATTATACTTCACTGGTGAACATTTAAAAAGTACTATAAGATTACTCTTCAACTTAAGAGACGGATCATATCATTACAGATTTAACCAGATGACATTTACTAATACATACAAAAGAACTGTCCCAGGGGAGAGATACTCACTGAGCCAAAAAGCTTTGACGAACAAGAAAATGCTTCATTATCTCCTCTTTTGTTTATTTGTTCTAGTAAAGCTTAAGATTTCCATGTGTTGCCTGGTATTGTTAATTCAAACAACTTGAAGAGAAAAGGAAAGGGCGATTTGAATTTCTCATTACTTTGTTTTTTTGTTTTTTTTTGGCACAAATATGTAATCTTCCATTTCTAGAGCCATTTCTTCTCCACGATGAAAGATGAGACTTCATTTCAGAAACGCACCTTGTCAGCGATTCCTTCCCATGTGATACACAGCTGATTAGCTCGGAACAAACCGCGGCTCATTAAGCGTCATTATGAACTTATCAGATACAAAGACCACGTGACTTTAGAAAGGAGACAGAAAACAAAGAGGATTAAGGCAGTGTGAGCAAAATGCTGCAGATTCAGCCATTGTCGACTGAGATAATGAAACCACCTGCTAATAAAGCCGTAATCCAGGGCGTGTTACCGCCAAAACCCACATAACCATGTCAGTGTGCTCATTGTTGACACAAAGTGAGTCTGGCTTTGTGTGAACGAAAAAGGGAGGAAGAGTGTGCCAGGGGACAGGGAGGGAGGATGATGCAATGGCAGAGAGGGAAGGCAACAATCAAAGCTCAATCTGCACATTCTCTCTCCTCAATTAGTGTAAGAGGAGTATAATAAGCCCCAGCTGGCACACACAAAAAATAAACATAAACAAGGAAACACAACGTGAGAAAGAGGAGGAGGCGAGGACTTAAGATGCAACAGTGGAGTGATAATGCAGGAGAACAAAGGAAAGCAAGGAGGAGAAGTAATCTCAACTCGGTGCCTCAGGCCACAGCATGCCGTCACATCCGTATCAAACATGTCAGCAACTTGCGGTCTACCTGTTGGCCAAGCAAAGCGCTGCTGAGAAGAGGAAGGAGAAAGGGAGAGAGAAAAAGAAAACAGGAGAGGAGATGGAGAGAAAGCATTTAAGAGTGATGCTGCCAGATGTAAGCAGCTGAGTTTTCAATGGAAATGTAAAATAAGTCACACCAATTACAACACCAGTGCTTTAATGGGTAGAAATCACAAATACAGATGCAGAACAGGTCAGTAAACTAAACTCAGAGTACATTACAACAACAAACACAAAGATACAGAGAAAAAACATCAGGCAGCATAAGCCTAACATTACCAGTGATGGATAACAGCACGCAAAAATATCAACCCTGATGCCGTTTTGTGACAAAGTATTACAAAAACACCTGATTAGCAACCCTTACACAGAAACATCTGATCCAAACGGAATCTGTTAGCTTGTTTTTCAGCACAGCTGTAACACCTGAACAAAATCTGTCCCCATCACACAACATCTCCGCCTCCTGCTCGCACATAAACCAGCTAAATAGTGAGACGTTATTTCTCATCTCACTTACCCTGCAGGAGAACTCCCACAGGGCGGTTCTCTGACTTCGCTCCTCATTGAATTTGACAGCGTTGCAGCCATATGTTAAAGATGAGATCATCTATTAATTAACCTGGGACATGCTGGAGTTTCCTTCGTTGTTCTCTTTTTCTTTCTGACAATGTGTGCTAAGCAGACGTCGCGTTTACGATTGTGTGTCGAAATCAAGCGTGAAGTCTTTACGTCACTACAAAAACAAAAGTTGGATGTAATGTTGGAGAAATGGAGGGTTTATTTTACTCTCAGTCATAATCGTAGCTTTAAATGTGCTCAAACTAGATGGGAAAAGTGAGTCAAACCCCACCCATATGCATCTTTCCTCACCCTCCACCTGCATGATCATCCCCCCATTTAAAGCTGCAATAATGTTGGATTACAGTGTTGCAGAAACTAACATACTATAATATAAATATTAACTGTGCACGCATTTCTTGAACCAACAATGACATCGGTTCTGTGTGTGGATGTAGCCTGATGCAGTTGTGAGGAACATAAAAGCAGTGAAAGCATCACTCTGTTTACAATATGGTAAATACAGTAAGGCATCCGTGTAAAATATTCTAAGTGTCACTAACTAATGGAAAACTGTTCGCTTCAGAGAGTCCAAAACTGTACTTTTAGACCATATATAATAAACATAAAAACAAATTGTTTCTTTAGAAAGCAATAAAATTAAAGTTAACTTAAGTAATGTGGCATACAGGAATGCAATTTCTGAAAACTATTATCACTCCCATGAATAACATTCTTACTGTGTTCCTTTACATCTTAACATTAAATTCACAGCCCTTGTGTAACAGAAAAACCTCAATATTTAAAAAATACTTTCTTTATTGCTTCTTATGGCATAAATGTCACTTTATGTTGTAAGTAACTAAATATATAAAATATATACATGCAATGAAAATGCAGCATCCAACCACATATTGGAATTAAACAATGTTTTATTGTGATCTGATTAAATATCTTGGATGTTATGTGTAGTTTTAGATTAAAGACAGCTAATATTTGCTCTATTGGGGCAATGATATGTGGGAAAATGCAACACACTGCAGCAGTCGAGCAGATGACACCAACATGACGTAATAAAATGTTCTGTGAAACACATGTGGGGGTTATAAAAGGCAGAATAATTTGGGGAAGATCATGGATTTCTAAAATAATATTGAGGAAAAGAAACAGGTTTCCTTGCAGTAAGGTGAACCAACGCCTGGATCATGTATTCTTTATGAGTCCCAGTCTGTGACAGCTACATGTGTTCATGTCAGGTGAGGAGAAATCAGATGTAACAGTCAGAGATGTGATATATCAGCGATTTCCCACCCAGAGGAAAACTGTTGGCAGCACTCAGGAGAAAGAGAAAACAAGCAGGGTTAGAGAGACAACGCCTCATATCTCTGCTCATTTGCACCATATTCAGCACTTTTTTTTGCCAAAACAATGCCTGAATATGACGTACTGGAATCAGAAGTGAGCAATAGAAGTGATTTAACTCCACAGGAAATTTAACAAGCGTCATTGATGATAATAAATGGTAAAATTTTAATAGACGGCAGGAGTTGTAAGTGTTACCAGACATGCTAATATCATGCTATTTCTCACACAGCAAAGGATTTCATATAAAGTATGGCCTCTTGTGTGATTTTATACATCTCTGGATTATTACTAAGCCTTACAATATTTCTGATACTTTTTATTTGGAATAAAAGGCTCACTTGTCCCTCTTCCAAGGAGTAAATGTAGCATGGCGCTAGCCATTAGCGTAGCTAGTGCTGAGCACATGCAATTAAAAAAGCGGCAAGATGGCTAATGCTGAGCTTAACACAATCCCCAGTCCCAGTCCTCCCCGTGCTAATGTGATGGAGTGTTTGTCACTATGTCCCTTATTGGCTCGTTAAAGGTACGAGACCCGGCGAGATCAGACGACGGCTAACTTTTGAGATAAAAGACGGGCAGCAACTTTTGTCAGACAGAAATATAGGAAAAGAAAGGGAAAAAAACTGGGCGAGTAAGTTTGTGTTTTCTCCAGATATCAGAGGGTAACTCCAGAGATTTTTCAACCCGAGCACACTGCTGTACACTTTTGAATTTTTCATACATTTCAAGAGACTTTTACTTTCTTGTGGTGAATCCCTAATTTCTTCTACTCTTGAATAATGGTTACACTAAACGAAAAAGCAGAGAAAGAAAAGCTTTCTAACTCTCTAGTGTCTGTCTATTTATGTCGACCCATAACCTTGAATCCCCTGCATCTGCCTGAAAGCGACACAGTGGCAAAAGTATGTAGACCCTTAGATCACAGAGTCAGTGGTAAAAGAAAGATTACTTCTAATATAAATCTGTTGGTTTTCATATGTGTGGACAGTTTGGGGACGCATAGAAGAAAGTGATGTGATTTAAAACGGGTTAAACATGTGGCAAAAAAAGACAAATAGGTGACTATATATGTTGATAAGTTAGTTTTAATTTATGTTTCAGTAGTTATAAAATATTATATTTAGAGAAAAGAAAAAAAAAATGATTTTAGCCCCAAAACCCATCTAAACATAGACACACCAAGCAAAGTGTTCCTTTGTCATGCTTATTGCAGAAGGACTTGCCTTTGCATTCTTAACTTAACATGGATATGCCCAGTCCGAAGTTCAAAGTTTCCCTGCTGAAAAGCAGAAAATTAAAACACTTTGCTATTAAAATCTGAGGAAAAACCTTTTCAGAAGTGCAAAGGATTTTAACATCACAATGAAGGCAACTACTGGGAGATATCTTCAATAGTTTATACTGGGGCTGCAAATCATTTTCATCCACTTTATTTCTGTAGAAAACAATGATTTTGACTGACAAAGGATAAAAGATTTGGCTTAATTTCCACATATCTGTTTCATACAGCATCATTTTAAATTATTTTACCTATCATTGCTATCATTTTAGCTAAATCTGTCCTACCACTGTGGATGTTTTGAATTAAAAATGGCCGTTTTAGACAACCTGTTTGTTAAGTTTATTAAGGAAACATCAGAAGGCCAAAGCATAGAAAGAGTTCACCAGTTGTTTATATTATTTTAAAATGAATGCATATTATGCTTTTTGAAAACCTGCAGTCTGCAGGTTAGCTGAGAGTAGATCTTCTCTATTATTTATTGTTGAGATAAGGAGGATAGTAGCAATTTTTGGACCTGCTCTGGAACATCATTCTGTGTCACAGTAACCCACATGTTGCAGTTTTCTTTGTGTGACAGGAAATGGCAGAACACATAAAGGCAAGGAGTGGAGCAGGTGCTGGATGAAGGATAATGGCCTGAATGGGTACAGCGCTGCTGATATAAGAGTTACTATAAAACATTGATACACATCTATATGCTCTCCAGAAAATCTCCATGGAAAAATGTAAATGTGAAAAACTGTGAACTCTCCACAGGAACTAATGAAAAGCTTCAATGCGCTGCCTGGTTTTGCACTCAGCATAGAGCATAGTCATTGCTCTGCACACAAACAAGCTTAGTCGTTTACAGCTCGTGCTTATTGCACTGATAATGAACTGCGGTTTTGATGGTGTAAACAAAGAGAAAAAGGAATATAAATCAATAAAACCAAAACACATTTGTCATTCCATTCTTAACATCTACTACCTCCATAATACAAAATAGATTATCCCAGAGTATGCCTCAGCAAAAATACATGAGCATACTATAGATGAAGGAAATCAAATTGATAAATGACTCCTCATCTTCTGACCATTTGCTCTAGTTAAAGTGAAAATGATAAGACAGACTAGAAGCTAAAATCCTCTGTTTGTTCTGGTTAATTTTAATCTGACTTTTGATGCAATTTACATTTTATGATTTTAAATAATTAATAAAGCCCAACCTGGACAGATTTAAACAATGAAAAGGTACTTAGGTCGGCTTAATCCCTTCAGAAAGACAAAAAACATAAACAAAAACTAAAAATCCATTTTTGGCTTGTGTGGTTTCTAAATTATTAGTTCAAGGTATCTTGGAGATGCTAACAGTTGCAGCAGACTAGCTAGTTCAAGCTAAAAAAAATAATCATGTGTGACTTTCAAAATATTCTAAGTTAGCAAGACCTTTATATATTAGGTTTCAAAAGGATCAATAACAAATAAATTGATGAGTCTATTCAATAAATAACACGTAGAAAACTCAAAGTCAACATAATGTTACTAATGAACCATGCTTGGATACATTAGCATAATAACAAAAGGTTAAAAACTGATGATTAACCAGAGCATTAAAGTGGTACAGTTCAACACTTATCTGTAATTATTTGCAGAGTCTGTGGTAGAGGGAAACAATAAGAATTTAAAAGGGTTGAATTTAGTCTTAGAAGACAGAAGATATGTAGCCTATATGCTAGGACATGCTAATAAATTGATTTCTCACACTTCTACACTCATTTCTACACTTTTGAGAAGAGGGGTAGAAATGCACACAAACTACACTTGAAGAGAAAATACTCTACAACTATTTCACCAACATTATTTTCGGTAAAGTCTGCCTTTATTGCCTTAATGCCTTTATTTCCGACCCAAAAAAAGATGTTATAGAGGCAAATGGTCATACAAAGCTACAGAGAATTAAATATGAAAAATCAAAGGCACAATATTCTTCTGAACAGCAATAAAATCAACAAAATTCCTGGTGCTTTTTGCTTGAATATTTGTTGCTCTGTTAACTCTGTAGGCTATACACCAATTGGAAGATCTACAGGATTTTTTGGCTTTCCTTAAGCTTTTAAGTATAGCTTTATACTCTACTATACATGACCACCTCAAGCTTGTACACCTGTGTTGAAGAGTTTGACGTCCACCCTGCAAACTCATTTTCACAGGTCAGATACATTTTTATATATATTTATATATATAAAACTCCTCACTCACCTACCCTCCCATTTAGGGTGGTTGTTCATCTCAAGCCCGGGTTCTCTACCAGAGTCCTGGGAGCTTGAGGGTCCTACGCAGTATCTTAGCTGTTCCTAGGACTGCACTCTTCTG
>JBAMIG010000026.1:7120403-7133235 GCA_037177335.1 Kiunga ballochi | reverse complement strand
TCTGGTGCTCAGGGCTTGCTCCTGTGCTGCCATGATTAGTGCCTCTGTACTGTCCTTCAGTCCTGCCCTCTCCAGCCGCTGATAGGACTTGTGTATATCGGCCACTTTGGTGATCTGCCGGTGGTACATCCCATGCAGGGGTTTCCTCTTTCATCTTGTGTTCTTCCTGAACACTAATACATATATATATATATATATATATATATGTAGTACTTTAAGCCGGTAAGGTAAATCTCCAACAATATATTGTCTTCAAGGGATCACCTAATTTAAAAAAGGAAGATAATTTCGCCCCTGAAGCATGTTTACAGAATGTATTCATGCACCATTGTACCATTATACTGTACGGCTGGACTTTTTCATCAGCAGAGCATCTTTTCTTTTATGCCGTTTCATTCCAGTCTGCTTTACATAGTTGATGTATCTGTGAGGAGTGCTGCTTTCATGTAAAATGCACCAGTCAGATGTTACTGTGGTTTTTAAACTTTTCAAGAATTATTACATTTTCTTGCAGTTCCATAAAGCACATAAGCAATTGTCCTTTCAAACAACTAACATGAGTCCTCACACAGGCTGAATACATTTTGTGCATGTTCAAATCCAAATTAGACGATCTGCGTAGTGCAAATCTGTGGATATTTAGACACTGTTAGATTATGCATCCAGCGTTGATGACATGATACAAAGATTTTAATCCAGCAATAAAATACTGCTTACAAACATAGATTTGTATGTTTCTTTATGAAGCTATTCTAAATAATCTAATGTCTTTGCATAGACAAACAAACTCAGTAGCATGGATTCTTATTAGCTAATATTGCATAAGGGGATTCTACTCCCTATGTTTAATGCAGCAAGAAACCCTAGACATGTACTTTTTCTGCTCAGCTTGCTTAGTATGTGTGAAGCTTGTTAAGCAATTGTTTTTGTATACCTCAATTTGAAATTCTTGAGTTTTACTGTCACAAATATCCCAGGAGACACAAAACAATTAATTTAACTCAAATAAGAAACAGAAATGACCACAATGAGCCAATATGGTAAAAATATATATATATTAAAATGACCAAACTGTGACACAAAACTACTACAATAAGATGCAAAAATGCTAAAAATAAGGGACAACTCATGGATAAATGCACAATGGCTATAAAGAGACACAAATAACTGCAGATCCACAACCTTCACATAAACCTGACAACTCTCAAGCATCGAACAGTGCTCTTCATCTCTTCATCCACCAGTAGTCTGTGGAAGATCATTTAGTTTCACTGGAAGCCTGGGCTCATTTTATATGTTTTGAATGAGATCACTGTTCTGTTTAGCTTCATTTTATGTCACTCTGGTATTTTTAAGCCAATAGAAGTGGTTCAGATGTACATAATCTCAGTATCTGTTTAACTTGGTCTATATGGTCTATTATAGCACGCCTTGTTGCACTTAATATTGCTTGTGCACTTAACTGCATTATACTTAAAAGGTCTTTGGACTTTCTGTCTCATTGTGCACATACACGTATGTGCTTGTATCAGAGTATTGCTTTTAATTCTGTATTGCTACAAGCACAGCTGCAATCTGAAATCTCTTCAAGCATCTTTCATGAACTTTCAGCCGAGCCTGATAACAAATACTGAACTTAATTGGTTATTTAGAAGTTCCCAAAAGAAATCGTATAGCATGAACTTAGAAAACCAGGTTTAAAAAAGGGCATTTGCATGCTAAATATACACGCATCACCCTGTTTATTTATTGCTCAATTGCTTGTTAGGGGATAATCAGTGAATCATATGGCAGCATTTAGGAATGTAGACATGGTTAAGCTGGTTTGCTGAAGTTCAAACTGAACATCAAAATGAGAAAGAAATTAGTTTGAATATTTCAGAAATCGATGATCTAATGGGATTTTCATGCACAACCATCTATGGGTTTACAGAGAATGATCTAAAAAAGGAACATACAGAGCGAGTGGTTATTGTCTTGACAAAAATGAATGGCTAAAGTCTAAAGACAGGCTAGAATATCTGGTTAAAGATGATAGAAAAACCTTAATAATTGCAAATGATGCAATAGTTGCATCTAAAGATATGCCGAATAACGTATTGCTCAGCAAACCCAGGTAGGAAGCTGATAGGCTAAGAACAGGACACAATCTTAAGTTCAGTTGTCACATTCAGATGCTAGAGTTAGAAGTTGTAGTAAGGATCATAAAAGGATAAATGTATCTTTCCCTGGGTAATGCCATAAACCATGTTTACCTCTCTGACCTCAGTGCAACATCCCCTGATGGATAATGCACCATGTCCCATTTATTCACTGTTCTCCATCGCCCACAGTCACCAGATCTCAATTAAAAACAAAGCAGCTTTAAGATGTGGTGAAATAGGATACTCCCATCATGGATGCAGCCAACAAATATTATCTCTCTATGTCGTGACGAATCAAGGCGGCTCTAAAAGCAACAGATATTTATTAAAAATCACACTGTCTGAAAGAAACCATTCAAGATAATTTAGCAGGTTTTAGTCTCTCTGGAGTTGTTTGACAAAGGTGACGGCACCACAGCTTGACAAAAGATAATCAGTGGTTGTGGTGCCTTTCCAGAGAGTGATTAGAGTTAGTTATTATCAATGCAGCAGTGTTAAGTAATCAGTTAGTGAAGGTGTACAGCATCAATTGGGTGGCAGTAGAGACCTGGTTGCACAGGACAGATGGTGCGCTTTGATGATGTGCCTTTGATGTGCTTGTGTGTTGGCAACCCCGCAGATCCCCCCCGGCTCCTGACAGCCTTCAGCCATCACAGCTGGGATGTTAAAAGGAAAGCGAAAAGGAAAGAAACAGGAAAAGAAAAAGAGAAAAACTTGAGCATTACTGGCAGCTGATGGTGTGTTTGATGGTTTAGGATTAAGATGTGATCCTGTTCTGACTAAAAGCAGAAGGTTTCTGATGAGGGCAGGGTGACTGACAGTGATTTGGAGTTAGGGGGGAATTTTTTGCTTTAATATGAAATATTGGGATTGAATCAGGATGGTACGGCATTGCTTTATATAGCAACTGTGTAAGCTTTCCACAACCAGGCCATGTTCACCTATTTCACACAATGAGCTTGAATCCCACTGGCTTATTTTCTTCTGTCTACCCACATGAATCTGAAAAGACAGTTTTATTTCTATTTAAGCCGCAAAACCCGTTCCCAAAGTTTTAAGCAGCAAAATATTCAGCTCTTTTTCCCAAACTAAAAGATGTCATCCAATGTCATGCACCAGCATCTCTGAGGCAGATGTCTTACACATCATAGGCTGTTCCTTTCTTTGCCGCCACTTTTCTTTAATTCATTACATTAATATGTATCCATTCATGACTGAAACCTTCTGGCATTTGTCAGAAAAAGTAAACAAGTTGAAAATTCAAGACTAATTAGAAGCAGCTTGTTTCTGTTCAGTTAAAGTGTATTTCAGTTCATTCCAATACAGTCCAGCAACAAAACCCAACGAATTACTCTGAAGTACATTTAGGAGAGGCAACAATGGAAATAAAGGATGCGTTCGTAATTGGAAAACTACTTATAGTTCAACTAGATTAGAAGGCAGCCAACTAATATAAACAACAGAAATTTCAGTTACGCTGATGATGCTCAGCTCTATATTACTGTCCCAGCAGGGACTCTTGTCTTGATGCCACAGTTAAATCAACACTTGAAATGAGAAGTAGTTTTTGATAGTAAACAACATTGTCTCATTATCAGTTCCCTCAGATATTCCACGGTTTCCCAGAATCTCGTTTTCTTTACGTTAATTCCCACATTTTCCAAAAATACTCCTTTGTTCTGTTGGTTTTGTATTTTGGTATTCTGGTATAACATCACCTTCTGTTACCGTCTCCACACATCTCAACAATTAGGCAATAATGAAATAATCTTTTTTGACACTTGAATAAGATCATTTGAATGAAAGGACTGATTGTGCAATAGGAGTTTGCAAAACTAAAAAATACTGATTTCTTGTGCACCAGAGAATTGATTTTACAATTTTAATGTACAGGGGACTACTTAAGATATTGAATATATATTCCTTACATATTTACAGTAACACTGTTAATAATGACAAAAGCATTATAAAATGCCCTGTAAAAATACATTTGCCTCGCCTGTGGTTTGACAAGGTACTACAGGGGTCGTTTAGGCATAATACTCATAATTACACAACTCACAAAATAAATCAAATAGAATAGCAGTTGTGTTTAAGCAGGAAGTTGGTTGATTGATTTCAAGCCTCTACCGACTTTAAGCACAAGTTGGCAAGAGTCTGAACACTGCATTGCCCACCGATGTGTGTGTGTGAAGTGCTGTGGTCAGCATGACTGAAAAAGTGCTGTATAAGTACAAGTCCATTAGCCATTTGTAGCCGTGAAGTGGAGGAATGAGAGGTTGTCAGTCAAGTTAATTATTGTTTATTTATGTGATTACAGTCTAAGTAGTTGTTATGAATTATGACTGAAAGGACTTCATGACAAAATGACCTAATAGAAAAGACCAGCTTTTTTAGAGAGATTTATACTGAATTATTTTTCAAGGTCCAAACAGCATTGTCATTTTGCCAGCTGCACCCTGCGGCCTCCGCAGATCAGAAATAAATGTCTGTGCTACTGTCATTCATTTGGTCATAAATAAACCACACAAAGCTGCTTACATGTACACAGAACAAGACTCAGACTCACTCTAAAAATGGACTTGTAAATGCTGAAATTCAGAAACACAATCTTCATCAGGGTCATAACAAAATCACGCTTTTCTTTTTCCTGTTTAGGCATTTACTTCCCCAACAACATTGCAACTAATCTCCATCGTTCTGCATCTAATCCCAAATCTGTAACTGGAGTTCGGACTCCATCTGCCTGTTAGGCATGAAAATGTCAAAAAGCATTTTCTTGTACTTTGAAATGGCAAGTTGGGAGGAGTTGGGTAGAGAAAGTAATCAGTGCATCAGCGAAGCCTGCACAGTGATTTTAACGCTCGTCTCTGATAAAGCTCCCAGATAGCGATTTAGTAAACCTGCTTAATTAAATTGCATCAACTTCTGACTCTGAGCACTTTCATGTTACCATGATGTTGAAAATGGATTAAGACTGACCAAAATGAATCCTCCTGGTAACGGCCTAAGTTTGCATTACACCAGGAAGGTGTGTGGGAGCGGGGTCAAGTCTGATTAATCTCACCCGCCAAAGTGTTAATTGAATCATCTCAACTGCAGCCAGCAATCTAACCTGGAAATATCGCTGCCATCCTATCTTTAACACCCATTTTACACTTATTACCAGGATGAGACTTCAGCACATCCACTCACACTTATCTCTTAGTTGCTGAAATGGCTCACACATTCTGGTTTTGCAACCCACAGGAAAATGTTACAATTTGTCTTCCAGGTTACCTTCATGCTCTTCAGATGAAAAGTGCAACATCCATCAGCAAGCAGAGCATTAGTGTTAAACTTAGCCGTAATTTCCCAGCAAATTAAATGGTTCTCGGTATGGGAAACAAGAAAGCTTCAGAAACATGAGCCAAACACTTGCCACTTTTATTTCTGACTTTGTTTGGGCAATAAATCTTCTCGTCTCTTGGGTAAATGCCCTTTGGATGAGAGTTGAATCTAAATGATGGGGGATTTGCATGAATGAAAAGCTATTTTTTTTTTACGTAAATGCAGAACACATGCACACACAGTAGCGGGTGTCATTTTAAACAGCTGGCAAAAGTTGATAAGAGCCTTTTTTTAACTTCAAAGTCCTCGTACATGAACTGTTTTTTTTTTTTTTTTTAAGATCAGCAATTTGTTTCAAAAGCAAGCTGCAAAATGCCCATGGACATCAGCTTTGAAAAACCATCTAGTTCGGAGCCATGCGAGAGTGTTGTCGTTAGAAAATGCCCCAAAACATGGGATAGTTCTAAATGACTCAGCTGTCTTGGGATATGCTAACCAGGGGGAATAACAGGCCCGAGCCACTTACTTCTTTGATTAAAGCGTTTAATTTGCAATGTTTATTTATTAGATTGATTTCTAGAATGAGGACCAAACAAGAGCATGCGAACTCTTCTGAAAAAAACTTTATTAATAAAAAATATTACTACTAATAATAGTAATATAATACTAATAATAAGATAATAATAATATAATACATAATTTATTTATTTAATAATAAAATATTTAATATTAAAATACTTTTTTTTTTTTTGCCTTATATTTATCCTTACAATTTTTTCCAAGATCTTAACAATAAGTACAAACAATAGGACACAAGCCAAGACCTGAATGTTTTGTTTATCTTGAATGAAACATGGAAGCCACAGGCATTTCTTTGCTCATTGAAGCTCTTTTCACAACTCAATATTTGGTTCACTTTGCAAATGCCAAGAAATCCAAACAATTTTGTATCCATATAAAGCCAGAACGATATGCATTTCCTCTATTCATATTTACCTTTCAGCTGCAGCCAAAATGCGGCTGATAGAAAGTAAATGTGAATCAGAACCCATGTGAGGTTCCCTGAATGCATCTGCAAGTATGCTGAACAGTATGCATCTATGCAGCGTGGCACACACCATCAGGAGAAGGCAGACAGTAAATGTTCCTTGGATAGAATCCTGCATAAGCAGCTGCATATACACAGAAATCCCATTGTGATACATTGCATAAATTGCAGATTCATGCTGACAGCGCCTTATGACAGCAGAGGGAAAATTGCTTACAGGTGAAGAAATTAATTTATTCTGTGTTTGCCTTTGCATGTTTATTCAATGCATCCATGGTCAAAATTATTCATGAAACATGACGGACAGCAGAAAGCCTTTAGCTGTAGTGACATTATTGAACAATTAAATAAGGACAGCTACATTTAAATACCATTTGTCAGAGTAGTAATGTGCCATTATTATGTATTTATTAGTGAATGAAGCTAATTTCTTAAGGCTGCTGGTATTCTGTTACTGTATGAAGCTCCCATTGAAACACCCCAAACAAACGACGTGTTAATTTCATTTCCAGATGAACAATGTGCTCATTCATCTTCCTGCTCCCACAGTGTTTGTGGAACTCAGCACTGGGCTCAATAATTGCAGATGTAAATCTTCTGGATGAAGTCACAGACGTACAGTTTAATTTTAAAGACCCACTCGGTGATTTAACAACCATGCGGTGCAAATTTAACTGTTTGATAGTAAAACAGGAGTACACAGCATGTTTATCGGGGATTACGTTGATCCACAGTTGGTGCACATTTAAGGCAGCAAAATGGTGTAAATGGGATTGATTGGAAATTAATGAATTTCTATTCTGTGTCACAGTGTGCCGCCCTGGCAGCAACTGGATTCCACTAAAACAGATTATGGAAATTCAATTCAGAGGTGGCTTTGAATGGCTTTTCTTTAAGGAGCAAAATATACCCTTAGATTGGATTGCTAAAAAAAAGTAATTATTTAACTGGGTGGTTCAGTAGTGACATAAAAATTAGGCCCAGCTCTTGATTGATAATGGGAATGATGGAACCAGAATCAGTAACAATGCCCTCGCAGTAAGGGCAACGTTTCGCATTGATCGGTTCTGGTGCTGAAGGCTTGGAACTGTTAGGTCTCCTGGCTCTGTGTTTTTTTTCTGCAACCCAACAAGTCCTCCAACTTTACTGATCATCTAGTTGGTTTTTTATACTGTCAACTACTCACGACGGTCTCCTATGACTGACCTCTCCGTAAAAGCGGCCAGAAACGTTTTAACATCAGTGTAGACGTAAATCTGAAGTGTAAGACGAGCTGATTGGCTCCGTTTAAAACAAAACTGCTTTTTTTAATCTCTATGTTATGTTTAACTGGCAACCTGCCCAGTATGAAACCCCCGTCTCGCCCAATGATTGCTGGGATAGGCTCCAGCTACCCGTGACCCTTCGGAGAAACACACATAATGTATAGATAGATGATTAGTTTTGTTCATTAATCAACATCTTTGTAGATATTTCAGTTGCTTCCTCATTGGACGGGCATTGAAACAATTATGGTGACGGCTAAATTTAGCTTAGTTTATATTCAAACACATAATTACACTTTGTGACCTCCTGGCTGGGTTTTTAGGGTTCAATTCAAGATCAATACTTGGCTAGCTTTGGAAAACAAGGTTATAGCCACAATATAACCTTTTAACAACATAATTATTAAATCTTACTCAACTCATCTTTATTCATAGAGCACTATAAAACAATGCAGATTGGCCAAAGTGCTGCACACACACATAACCACATGAAATATAACAGAAAAATGAGAAATACTCACATAAAATTTTTTTATTTCAAAACAATAAAAACAGCAAACAATGAAAAGGCACACCTCTCAAATGATTTAAAAGCTAAAAAGAAAAAAACAATCTGGTCTGTCTGATGTGTAAAAGCAACTCATAACAGTTTTGGAGCAACAAGTGAAAAAGTGCTGTCACCTATCTCTTCCTTGTTGTGACAGTTAAGAGTCTGCTGACCAGAGAGAACGTGAGGAGGAGCATGGAGGAGCAGGTCAGACAGATAAGTCTAAGAAAACATGAGAAAAAACGTAAAAACAGACTTTAAAGCAAACCAGGAGCCAGGCTGATACCAACATAAAGTGCACTGCAGTAGTCTAAATGAGTTTCAGTAAAGGGGTTAAATTCCCACAGTGATGCAAACAAACAGGTTAAGGGCCACAGGCCTGCCCCAATGCACTTGACTCAAATGAATCAGTGATTGTATGGACCATCACAGGCTGTTGGATCCATTGATTGTAAACCAGGTGTCTGAACAGATATTCATCAGTAACCTGCAGGACTGTGGTTCAGATTGATCTGGACTCCCCCGCCTTAGTGGATATGATTGTTACCAGTCACACACAGTGGCTCTTCTTACCACGAGAGGTCCGATATCCTTCAAAAACTAATAAAAACTGCACACAAACATCTGCATGACTGGTAGGTCGCAGCAGCTTCCCTGTGCTTAAACCATCCTGTTAAGGCTTCATTATCAGCTGATCAACATTACCATATGCAGCTCTTTCTGCCTCTTCATATGACTTGATATCAAGATGTAATAAGGTCTCATATTGCATTGTTTAGCTGTTCACAACCACAGCTTGAATAATTCTCTCACTACACCAGCTCAGGCTGCATGCTAGGAGTACAACCGAGCTGCTGTTTCCACCCCCAAATGAGCCTTTAGGTCACAGACATTGTTTCTCTGAGAATGATTTATGCTTTCGCACAAATATTAGCAGGTTTTGGGAGTAATTAGCTTGCACCCCAAGGTATCCGTTCTGGCAACACAGTAGTAAATGTGAAACTGAGTAACAGATTAGCATGCGTGGCTTAACGTGCTAATCCCAACTCAGGAGGGGAAAATAGAACTATAAGTTTCAGACCGAGTCAGAATAATCCAACTATCTTCTAAAGAAACATATTTGAAAAGGCTTGATGATGCCTTATGTTAATTAGGTTTAGATCTTCTGAGAAGCTTGTAAGCGTTGATTGTATGGTTGTTTATCCACTCTTTGAGGCAATTTGGCCCCCAGTGCCTCTTCAGAAATCAACACAAGTGTTAACAGTGATGGTGAGAGCTCGTGCAAACAATCTCCAGAGCTGATTTCATACAACCTCGTTTACAATGCGAGAAGAGCTAATCTGCTTTCAGGGCGTGTTTTAGGAATATATCATATAGACTTTTTATTCCAATTTCAGGTCAAAAACGTAATTATTTTTAGGGTCTTTATTCTTCACCTTACTGTGCATGTGCTCTCTAAAACAATCACAGCTCTCTAGTAAATTAAAAATATGTGTGCATTCAACCGTTAAGCATTTCTCTCATTTGAATTTGGAGCCTCTGTGTATCGTACGCTTCTCCCCGTCGCTTTTCTGTCTCATGTGCAATCCATGAAATGAGCAAAATGGCTGACAAAATGAAAGGATTAGCATAAAATTACACCCGAATAGTGCTGATTGCTTGATGAGCATCTGTGGTGCCAATTTCAAGCCCTCAAAAAATCCATGTCATCTCTTTTCTGTAATGTGCTTCATTAACAATACCCTGCTATATTTCCCAAGCCACCATCACTCCTATAGAGTGTTTTCTCTTTGATGTGGGAGTAAAAATGATGGATTCTCAAAAAAAAAAGATGACCTCAATTTGGCCACGGTGCCCTGATGGGGGATGATTGGCTTTCGTAGATCCGGAGAGGCCCGGTAATGTGACTGCAATCCAGTTGTAACAGTCATGATGGACTCCATGAGTGAACCGTTTTGCAGATTGGCTGATGGCGATCATCGAGTACAACGCAGTTTGTCTCTTTAACACTATTTCATACAGAGCTGGTGTGCTTGGATTACCAACAATCAATATTCAATTTGGCCTGTACTGCAGTCAGTGCGGGTTTGCTTACTCCTCACCGTGCGAGCAGATTGTCTGGATCCTCAGCTTGTGGTGACTATTGAATTTTTTAGAGTAGAGAGTAAAAACAGGAAGTAGGGAGCAGATACAACGCTGAGGAACTACCCGCCATTTAACAAACGGCACAAATAGGACGAAGCTACGATGTAGAGGAAAGACAAGTTTTTCCCAGTTTAATCCCTCAATGCCTGGATTTTATTACAATCCAAATAAATAAAAAGGTAAAAAGACAACTACATAAATAAATAAATGAATAAATAAATAATGAATTAACATATAAATAAATAAATAATGAATTAACTAATAAATGAATAAATCGATAAATAAATAGATAAACAAATAAATAAATGCAAAGTAAAATGTAATTTTACATCAGTTAATATATATCTCAAAATATTAAAGAGATAAAACTGAGTCAATTGTAGTTTGATGTGACACTGGGAACAAAGGGTGAGCCTTTCTAACTGCACATATTGCATAGGAAGCTGTGAAGGAGGTGGTTACGAGCAAAGCCATGTGGAACTGGGTAAAGACGGCGTCTATCAGAGTGGCAGGTGATGAAGATTAGCTTGTCAGGATTCCCCTCTGTGCTTCTCTACACCTCTTTTTTTGCTGACAGACAGAATAAAGTGGTGTAAGTCAGAAAAAACTCATTTTCCCCTACGTTTCACTCCCTCATCCAACACTTCCCCTCATCCCTTTTCTCCACTTCCTACTTTGCAATTAGCAGAATCTTTCCTTGCTTCTTTTCATTTCAGGAAAATCCATCTCATCTGCAAAATGTCATCATCCAGGACTAATGGTCCATCTCTTGCAGTGTTTAGCTTCAAGTAGCAGAGTCCAGCCATTACAGACAGCCTCTGCTGGTCCACTAACAGCCAGTATCGTGAAGGTAGCACACATTATCACATTATCTTTTATTGAGGAAGAGTATTTTTTTTCTATCATGTTTAAAGTTTAGATTGATGAAAAACCTTGAACTTTTTGCCTAATACAAGAGGCCACTTGTGTTGCCATGGCGATGGCGAGGGTATCAGTGATCTGCCTTTTGTTTCAAAGCAAAAACAACCAGTGATTTTCTCTTTGGGCCTGGAGAAACGGCTCGTTCCCATCAGCACCACAAAGTGCAGCAGACTGAAGCACTAATGTGTCTGTTTAATGAGCATTTCTGTTGCCGGGCAACATAAGATGAGTCCTCATTGATTTTAACAACACAAGGGAAAATTGATTAGAAGTGAGGGAAAGAACTTATTCAGAGCTGGCTGATGTGTACATTTTGTACTTCAGACACAATCTTAGAAGCCCTTTCAGTGTCTGAAAAGACGCTTATTAGACCCAGTGCTTCCACTGTCTGGTTTGCCCACATGCACTTATCTTGAACTTGCATATGTGCCTCAAAGCATCTTTATGAAAGTATTGATTGAGGCCAGGTGATATGCAGTGGTCATCGCTGTGCATCAGAAGGGAAAGGTCACCACCGTCCATCAGATCCAGTGTGAGACCCCTGTATGATATATCCATGTATTATAAAACATGACACGGCCAGATCTCCCTGCCAACAGTGAGAAAGAGAAGATCTATTGACCCAAATTGGTTGATGGACTGGTTCTAGGGTTATGTTATGGGGATTTATGGTGTCAGTGTGGGATGAAAGAAAAAAAAAAATCAATGCAGGTCGCTATCAAAAGCTCAGAGGTTCTAATGAAATATGTGGAAAAATGACAATTTCTGCTGTTAAAAAAGCCACTAAGACTGCTTGGATTAAAGGAGGTATTTTCTATTATACTTATTTTCTATAATTAATAAAGTAACAAGTAAATCAACTGTGGTGTTTTTGCTTTATTTTTCATTTCACAAAAAAGAGCAAGACTCCTGCCCCACCACCACCCAGAAAATATGATTCAATGCTAGTAAAAAGGCAAATGTGCCACCACCGTAGCAGCTTAGATTCCTTCATACAAAACCCTTTTTATAAAGCAGATGCTTGGTCAAATGTGACACCAATTCATTTCTGTCTTTGCTTAAATGTGATTAGAGCAAAGGTACGAAGCGACACGGTTAAAAGAAAAGAAGAAATAGCAGAAAACAGAAAAGCTGTGACAGTTGCAGTGTTGCTGGTAAGGAATATGAGCATGTGGGAGGAAGAGAACAGCGTGTAAATGAATTGCTGTATGCTTAATTAACGCAAAATCCTTTTGTCTTCGGGCTCTGACCAGGCCAATTTGTGGGTGTTCAGCTGAAAATGTGGGGAAATGATTAATTAAGCAGGAGGAATGAAAATTAGGGGGGAAAATGTTTCCCTGTGAACCTTAAAAAGAGTGAGAGTGAGCGTGAGAGTGCGAGAGAGAGAGAGAGAGAGAGAAAAAATGTGAGTGATATGCCAAAGGGAAGAAAG
>JBAMIG010000026.1:7093065-7110660 GCA_037177335.1 Kiunga ballochi | reverse complement strand
TATATATATACATATGTGTGTGTGGTCGTTGCCCTAAATGCATAAATACATAAACAAAGTGTTTTTCAAAGCGCTGAATGGAAATTTACCGCAGTAGGAGGTAATTTCATGGATATCTGGCTTCATTTTCTGCATAAGGTCTCAAAACAGTGTCGTAAAGCAGAATTTGCTTGAATGTCCAGACAGCTCAGACAAACACTAAGAGTCTGTCAAGTCAATTATAACTTCATCTGCACTGGAGTATGTTTAACAACTTTTCCTCCTGCATGCCATTATTAACGTAGCTATATACAAAGAAATATGTGCATTGCTTAAATGTTTTCCATTTATTTTGTTGATAAATTCCTTAAAAATGTTAAAGTGATGAAAAGGAAACTCTCAGAACAGAGGTTTTATGTATATTATTGTGCTGCACGTTAGATTCTCAGTGACATCCATTGTGCGACTCTCCTCTCCAACAAGCCCAAACTACAGGCTGACATCGAAGATGGCTTCTTGATAGTCAAACATCATTCTTATCACATCGTATCATCAGTAAAATTAGGCTTTGGGAGTTGCACAAGAGCAAAATTCATATCTGTTCCATCAGAGCTGCAAGAAGTCATGGCATCTGATTATCCTGACAACATCAATCTCTGTAAAATGGGCTTGTTTTTATGTTCTGATGCAATACTCCAGTTGACATTTCAGGACTTCCTTCATGATACTTCAGTAGAAGCTGTGTGATTATTAACATGGCAGGAAATTATAGAGGATCAAAACAAGACTGGAAGTGCAACTGGCATGAAAAAGGGAGCGATTTTAATGCCAGACAGGAAGTGAGGATCCCCATGGTAAACCAGTCATTTAGGTGACTTCACATCATCACATAAACATAATGTTACGGGGAGGTTGTTGCTCAGGAGGAGCACTGAAACCCCGTTTTAAAAGGCAAGTAAAAAAATATACAGCTAAAAGGGTAAAACAGAAAAATCTTATTGTATCTAGCATTATATAGAAATCTCTACCCTGTCGTGACACACATTGTGTTTATGGTATAAATGTTCTTTAAGTCAATGCTGCAAAGCAACAAAAACTCTTTACCTGCATTATTTAAACATTAAAACATTGAAAAGCTTTGATCAAACACAGAAATAAAGAAGAAAAATACACAACCCCTTCATCTTTATGATAACCAAATATAATTATAGAACCGATTCTCACTTGTTTTATATTCATATGTAATTACACTGAGTCACAGGGCACAAAAGAAGCAGGAAATGATTAATACTGGTAACTTTCACAACCCTTAAGCTACCTCTCTGAAACCCAGTCGCTATGTGATCCTTCATTTCTGTCACTGCGAGCAAACCCACATGTCAGAACGGCTAAAACGAGCCTTTCAATGTCAACTCCGCTACTTGACAGGATAAAGCAGAGGATGTAAGCTCCACTTCAAAGTGTGGCGTAAGGGTTGCAAGCTTTACATTCGGTTAATCTCACCTGTGGGCAACGTTTTAGCCACTAGCTGGAATATTAATCCTTTGACTGCTTCTCTTCTGGCTCCGGCTCTACTTCGTACAAGTCTACAGATCCTGATGTCACAGAGATGCTGAACCCCTGAGGTGTCTATAAGTTATCTTCTTGTTGTGTCAGAACAACAACACAGATATAATCCAGGGAATAATTCACAGTGGGATGTGATGTTTAACTGATTGCCCATGAGATGTGTGGGTTTAATGCTACGTGCATTTAAATGGACCTCATCTAAGCTGTAAGATGTCACTGGGAGTCTGTGATAATAACAGAGTAGGGAAAAGTGATTGCTATATCATAAATACGTTTTCAAATAGGCACTGTCCTCATTATTTTAACAGTCTCACTTGTGATTTAAAAAAAAAGATATTTGAATATAATGAGACTATGTCCAATCACCAGACCAGAGTGGCTCCATATTTTGTAAAATATTTATATTCATGTAACCGAACCAGGTGATGTTTGTTTTACAAACCATGACGGCAATTAGCCTGAGAGAAAATCTGCACCATTATCCAACATCTGTGTAGAACAAATATTGTGACCACTGGGAAATGCTCTTCTATCCTCTCTATTTATCACTCAATAACAAAAAGACAAGCTTGCCAAGACAAAAAGATAAGGTCCCCTACTTTTCCTTGTTATTCAATGGGAACACTTTATATTGTACATATGATAACGGCGTGAACTCGCTTCTGCTGTTAATAAAAAAATCATATTCATATGCTAGAAATCCAAATAAAGCAGAAATGTGTTACTAACTTAAACAAATGGCAGTAAATAAAATAATCAAATAATTAGTTCAAAATCATTGTGTGGTGTGCACTGACTAGACACAGAGATGGTTTGGATAAATGGATGGAGTTGGTAAACTTAGTTGGTAAACTAAGCCTAGCGGTCAAACCAGGTTAGCTGTTAGCATTTCTTATGCTAACAGCTAAAATGGTTTGCTGTTAGCATTTCTCATGTGGTGTTATTATCCATCTAACATCTATTAAGATAGGTTAACATCTATTTCAGAAGTCCATGAAGTTGGAAACCATGTAGAAAAAAAAAAATGTTATCCCTGACCATACAGACTTTTAACCTTAACCAAAATATGTTACTAGCTAAAGCCAACCACGAAATGACAAAGCTTGGCTGTAAATGCTGGTTTGATCATTTTGCAACCTGGAGAATATTGTCTATTATATGTTTTAAAAAAACATATTTAAGCTGAAATGATGGTAGCTTGCTAAATCTATTGAAATAAAAAATGTTCTATAATGCTGTGCTTCCTTTTCCTCCAGTTATGCTGTTAGGGGTGTTAGCATTATTAGCACTGTGTGTTAACAGCTTTCTAAAATGCTTACTTTGCAGGACTTGCAAGCTAGAATGTATTTATAGGATGAGCAAATATGTGGGCACTTCAAGATTAAAAATAAAACGTTAGGCCAAAAATATTCTTAATTTAATTACACATACAGCTCTTTTGCTGATGTTATGTTTGTTTGAAGCATTGTTTATGTGCATGCTTAGAAAAAGTTTAAATGTGTACTGGATGAAAGGTCCCAAAATGGAAAATTAAAAAGTTCTGACAACCACACATGCCATTCTTTTTTAGGCTTCATACAGAGTATCAAGGATACCGTGATATAGCTGTAGATTTTTCATGCCCTGATCTCAAAATTACCCAGACGCGGAACCTACACTCCACTTCCACCATGTTAATTTTGCATTTCTATTGTACACAAGCAAGGATGTGAACAACTGCATACTCAACACAGCTAGTTTTCATTGTAAACACAAGATTATAAAGCATATCTTAGCTTTAGTTTAGCTTAATGACAGGAAGAACTTGGAAGAGGAGAGGAAATATAAATTGCACCTATTTCAGTGCAATGTAAGATGATCAGTGCAGGAAAAGTGTCAGATATATTGCATTTGCCTTTGAAATATCACAACTAAAATAAAAATGTAATAAAACTAAACCAGTGAGTATAATAATACACTCCACATTAAAGCTGCAATGAAACCACACTGAGATAAGCGGCTAGCTCTGCTTTATAATTCAGATTGTTTTAGTCACACAAAGCAAATAAGTGGCTTTCCAAAAACGTCTAAGCACTCCTTCAAAGATCCGACGCAACTGCTTGATGTTCCCGTCAAATATGTGAATTCATTACTTTTTCAAGTATGGCTGAAGCAAGCTCTTTAACAACAGTATCTATGCAAATTTCAATCCAACTCGTCCACTGGAGTACATGAAAAACCCCATGCAGAGATGTTGACATGCTTCAGCAGTGTATTTGTATGTAATCCCTGAAGTGTCTGAGATGATTCATGTAAGCTCTGCTAACAGACTCAGCTGTTCAGCTTCTGGCTCCATGCTCACACATAAATGTTTTATCGCTTCACAGCAGTTTTAAAGGCCTGATATGCTCTGTATCTTCCTCTTTATTAAAAAAAAAAGACTAATTCCTAAATGTTTTGTTTTCGGTGTATATTCTGTTGTGCAACTTATGGTGCTTTTGTCTCTTTTTGTTGTGCACATAAACTCACAGTCATTGTGCTCGTTTCACTTGGTATTTGCTGTAAATTCACACTGTTGGAGCTGATTTGACAACCTGCACAGGTACGAAAAGACATACAGTGTCTCGGTTAAGGATTCATTCTGGATAATAGCCACACACAGGCATGCCAAAATCTCACACGCCTACTCTTTTATTATATTAATGTCGCTACCTGCTCAGTGTCAGTTCACATCTTATGTGAGAGCCAGCTGATGCAGGTGGGGGAAGGTGCGGACACTTACTTACCTAATTGACTTACTCTAAAGGTTGCACAAGCATTTCTCCTTATTTGACCTTTTTATTACTACTAGTAGTCCTAAAAATCACTGAGTAAAAGTACCTACTGCTGACAAGAGTACTATTGTAGGGGGAAAAGGGGTTTGAGGGAGGTTGGTGCTAGTCTTTATTGTTTTTAGACAGAAAAGCTAATAGCAGCAAATGAGAAAGCAGTCAGATGTGTTGTGGCTAAATATTTGGGCAGCATGCCATCTAAAAAAAACTGTAGACAGTGAGGTGTTAGCTGCAAAAGAAGGGGTGGGAAGTGTGAAATGGGCTGCACTATATATGAAACACAGCCTGTGCTGATAGGAAGTAGCACTTTACTGATCGGAGTGTTGTTGACGGGTGGCAAATGAAGGGAAAAACCAACATTAAGTGTCTTAGCAAAGTGTCAACACCATGCCAGAGCTGCTTAGCCTAAAACAGCAGCATTACAGTGACCTTGTTTATGTGCAGTAACATTCCTGTATTGTCCAGATTAGGCGTGTACTCTGAATAACACGCTGTAGTGTAAACAAGGATTCATAACCATAGAAAGGTCACGTTTGTGGTGAGCAATAATCGCATTAAACTTTACCAAATGTGGCGTTTTTATGCTCTGTTGCAAAAAGCTCTGCAGCTTTACAGTATACTCTGTGATCAATGTTTCTCTTATTGAGTTTTTCCAGAGTTGTTTTACTTCACAAATAATAGAGCTAATAACAGCAGCGTGTGAGCAGAGCAGGGCCGTGTCCAGTGGGGTGACCTCAAGGGGGAAGGGCCACCCTTCCTATCACACTGGCAACACTTTCCAAGCCAAGACAGGTAATCAAATAAGGGCTCAAATAAGCAATAATTGTAGCTTGTTTTTCACACAAACAAACAAAATCTAAACTTGTGTTAGTGTGTCCTGAATAAGTGTGAATAAATGCGTACTAACATGATCACCTCTGTTTAAAATGGAGTCCTATCTATCGCGTCTCTATTTCTGCAGCAGCTGCCAACACAATCTAATATTTCCTTTCCTCCAGTTTCTCTGTGTCTGCACCTCACCCTTTAAGACATCTGCTGCAGATGTGTACTGTGCTTCCGTCCACATTGCTCCGCCTGCCCTGCTGGATGTTTTCCTTTGTAAACTCAGCTAGAAGTTGCTCTGCAGAAACTCCTTCCAGCTGTTTGGTTTCATTTATTCCTACAAGGGTCCAGTATTATATAAAATCCATCTCTGCTTACCTTCCTATACAGAATACCTCCACATAATCTGAGCCAGAGCATTAGGAAATTAAAAGCAGACCAGCGTAAAGCCTGTGTGGTAAAAATGTGCAGTGTGGCTGAGGTGGGTAGAAATAAACATATTCTTCCTGTTCTTTAAATACTGAATAATATAACTAGTTATAATGACAATTCATTTATTTTTAGAAAAAAACAAGGACAGAAAAGGCTGAATGATATTTCTTTTGACAAAAGTAATAAATATGTAAATGTCCAAACAGTGCAAATAAATATAGGTGAAATTAGAATATCCTAAAAGAAGTAACTCTAAAATAAATACTAGAAACTTGCAGTCCATCTTGGGAGAAACCAACTTAAAACAGCTTCAAATAAACGAGCAGTCGATTTTGTTGCAGATAATAATGTCAGTGAAACCAAACCAGCATTTTATTGTGAAAATATCTTACTACAATATTACTGAAAATGACCAGAAACAGCATTTAAACAAGGTTGTTTGGACACAAACTATCATTGTCATTACGATTACACAGAGCTTGATTTGTTTTTGGGTTATTGTAGTCACTTAAGTCATGATAAACAGATTATAATGTTGTAAAAAGCATACCTGATTTATCTCCAGTCAGATGGCTGAACATGTCCAAAACACGTGACAGAAAAGCTGCCCATTAAGACTCCATGTCACCTTGCAATTGTTTATAATACGCATTTTAGAAACAGTTATTTTGCTGTGAAAAAAATTCCTGAAAAATATTATTAATGTAATTTATGTTTTTCATGAATTTATTTGTAAGTCGCTTTGGATAAAAGCGTCTGCTAAATGCCTGTAGAATAGAATAAAATAGAATACATTCACACATTTTCCTTAAAAGAAATTTCGAATCAGATATGTGCCTGTAATGTTTTTCATGTTCCATTAATACTCAGACATGTTTTTAGTTCAGTTTAATGGACATGTAAAGCCACCTAGCAAACGTAATGTGTAGGTTGAAGGAAGCGTGAGCCAGCTGTGAGACTTTCTTTGAGACTTTTAATGTTATTTGTCGTGAGGTAGTCTTGTAGAAGTGAGTCACTGGACTTTTACTCAGAAGATGTTTTTTATCTCAATGTGTTAGCTAAAAAGCTAGCACTGAAGAAGTTTTTAATACATCTCTATTTATAATGATCAACTAAATTAGCTTCAAATGTGCTACAATTACACACATACATACAAAATTACAACACACTGCATATATATACTCTGCTTTTTTTTCTAAATTTGGCTAGATTTACTAATATAGCCTGAGTTAGCTAATTAGCAATAGCTAATAGGATGAACAAGCAGTCATTTAGGTACTGTTGAACTTCTAATTATGCCGTTTCTCTGTAAGTGTGATGTGTTGAGAAACTATTTCTCAGAAATGACAAACTAGGTCTCGTTGCTTGAAGCTGTGTATGTAGAGGTCATGGCAACAGTAGCTAAAGGAGTACAGCGTTTAGCAAAGCACGACCAGGTCCATGTTTTATTTTTTTTTTTACATTTGTCAGAGCATGCTGTGTAAGCTTTCATTCTCTCTTTTTTCCTTTTATTTGTCACATCTTAACAACATCCCATTCAGCCCTGCATGATTTTAAGCAGCCTGACTCAGATATCACTCTAATTATGAACAACCAATGACATTTCCTTAGCATGGACATGGCATTTAGTGTGATAGATTTATCGACGATGGCTGCTTTATTTTTTTCCTCAGCTTCCTCAGCTCTTTAGAAGAGCATCCACAGGTGTCCCCCTCATTCAATTCTTTTACGCCTTGTCCCCCTCCATCTTATCTGAGCGCATGTTTGTGTCAGCAAACAGAAATGTTATGTGACGGAAGTATCAGTATGCAGCTCAGATGTTGCTTGTGCTACTGCATGCATAGAGAGATGTCGGTGCTCTCTCGGCTGCAGCCACAGCTTATTGAAAGTCTATGATTTGAAAGCCATAGACTCATAATTACAGCGTATTTTGATTATCCTGGAAGCATAAAGTCATAATGGAAGTTGTATTTCAGAGGAGAGGAAGGCTTGAATTGTAATGCAGCCTCTAAACCTAATGGCCTCTAAAGAGAACCCAAGGAGTCCATTAATTAGTTTCCTTGCTCTGTAACTTGAAATAAAGAGGCAAGAGGGGGAGATCTGAGGCACTGATAATGTGTTAGAATTGGGCAACCTGCATATATCAGGTTTGTGGAGCATCTTATTTTTGTCTTGCACACAAGTGTGTATAAACTAGCCACAGTAGGGGTTGCTGTTTGGAAAGACAGATGACCTTAATGAGACAGAGGCAAAGATATAAGCGCACACACATGCAAAACATCCCGTAACGCTGCTGCTGTCCCATCTTATTTTGCTGCTTGCTGCTTTCTGTCTCTGTTTATTTGGCACCAGCCTCACTGAATGGCTCCCTGCGTAAAACTTCCCATCACATGCCCCTGCTTGCTTTCTCTTCTATCTCTCTGGCCCAAATTAAAGCCACACCTGCTAGTTTTATAGCATCCGCCACTATATTTTACTGCACAGTATTTCTTCCATCGGGCTGCTGCTAAGTTATATTGGAGAAAGTTTCTATGTTGGACTTTTAGTGCCTGAAGCCAAATAAATAAATAAATAAAGTAGAACGGCTCACTGTGTTTCTGGCGGCTCGGTGGATAAAAATAGAAAGCTCAAAATGCCATTTCCCTTTTCATATCAAACATATACTTTTATCTCAATGTCCTGACAAGATCCAAGTGGGAAATAATTATTTCCTAAATGTCAGATGTCACGGAGTCATGGCTAATAAGCTCTCTTTCACCTTTTATCTGTCTCCTTTAGCAGGATCTAAAATAGCTCCTAACCATGGTTGATGGCTCTGCAGTATTTACACATGCGTTCACATTCAGTCTGAGCGTGGGGAGTAAAGCAGGAGAAGTGCTTTCAGGATCTTTAGATCTTTATGTCCAGTTGGTGACAGTTTTACATATAAGGTCATTTTTCTTGTTACAATATAAAGACCTGATAACTCTGCAATACAAAGAGCTATTTGAAAGCTACAGGAGACTGGCAGTGATGTACTTCTATGGCCTCTGTAAAGGACAACCAATCCCTGGAGTGTGAAAGGGTATTTTTCTGCTGTAATAATATGGGTCTGGGCCAGAATATAAAGAAAATGACAGTGGAAGGAGGTTTAAAAAAAGGGGGTGTGAGGGTGACAACATGTCCAGCGATGGTGCAGAAATAGGAAGGATTTTACAGACAGCAGCAAGTGAATAATTGATGCAGGGGGGGAAATTAAACAAAAGAGAGAGGAGGCCAAACGAGAGAAGGGTTGTGGGCAAAAAGCAAGGCAGGGATAATATTAGAAACAGGTCAGTGAACAGCTTCCCCCTCCCTCCCTACCTTCACCTTCCATCCTGTCCTTTCCACTAATGGCAAAAGACAAAGTCTTCACTTCCTTGTGCTTCATCCTCATCCATCCTTTCTTTTCCAATTTCAACCCAGCTTCATGACAGAGCAGGAAACACCTGCATGTCACTGAGGTTTAACTACACGTGTTACAAAACACACAGTTTAAGCTCGTCAGCACGACGACATCCTACAGTTCATCACACAATTATTTAGCTAAAAACACAAAGAAATAAAGTGTTAGTCTGGATCTTTGGGAAACTCTGAACTTCCTAAAGAAAATAAATCATTGCTTGAAGGATGTTTTATAATAAATAAGCAAAGCTAAATGTGGAAGAATATTAGAAAACAAATAATGTGCCCAGAAAAGCTGAAAATAGAGGAAATTACCAGCATATTTTTCATTAACTGTGACAATGTTTCCTTTAACCTTACAGTGGATTAATACTGTGTTCATACGTTATACCCTCCTTCACATTCACAGACCATTATTTTGTAAATGCAGAAATGTGTCTGCAGGGATGCATTAACCTTTATGATACATAACCTGAAACTGTGACACAATGTTTTAGACAAATGAACGTATGTAATTATCTTCTCATGTGTCGTTGGTCGTTTTGTGGCTTAATTTAGGATATTTGTGCTTTTTTTTTTTCTTAACTTGTTTCCCTTTTGCTTTCCATTCAGTTTTTCCTTTTAGGTAAAGTTTCCCATGTCTTAATATTTACTTATTTTTTGTTTCTTTGGGGTCATTTAGCTGTTTGGCACCAGTTTCCTCCTCAGTTTTTGCTTCCCTAACAGGTTGCTAATCTTTCTTTGCCACACGATGCTCCTTTTGCACCATTTTCTGTGCATGATATCTCCCCAACTAAGGAATTTATTATAATTTAAATAATTTGCATCAGAGAAAATGGAGAAAACGGGATTGCCAATCTTCTCAGTGTGTGTGTTCCTTTTGTTTGTGCAAAAGCAGGATATATCTATAGTCATTGTGGCTTTACATCCAACAGTCCCACCATTCTTTGTCTCCCGTGACAACCGCAGTCAGTGACATCACATTCGTCTTACCAGTGTATTTACAGCATCACACTCTCCATGTAATATTCACCAAAGCAAAAGCCAGCATGAGTCTTTCCACATCTGTGCGTAGCCTGTTGCGCCTCACCTCTTATATCTGACACACTTAATTGCTCTTTATTACAGTTCTGGGAGATCTTGAACAGGTGTTGTGCTGCTGCACGGCCCTGATACTCCTGCCTCAGCAGTTGGACTTTTTAATAGCCCAGAATGGAGGAGAAATCTTTCCTGCAGACCGAAGCATAGGGATTGGTTTTTTGACTAAACATATGTGGGTGGTTTTTAGACTTGCAGCATTAAAGGAAAATAATTTCCATAGTTAGTTTTGCATGGGAAAATATTACAAAAAAAAGCTGCAAGAAGTGACCGATGACCCTGTGAATCGCCCACTAAGGTACCTTTTAGACTGATATAAAATCCACTGCTATACAGTCTCAAACTGCATTACAGAAATGATAATATCATTATTACTGGGATTTTTCTGGATTGCCTGGATCTGTATCCATCCAGCTGCATTACATTCAGGTCTAGTGAAACAACAACACACTCCTCCATCATAATACTATGTCTTTTCAACAGGCTGACACCCTGCTGACTGCTGCTGCTACTTAAGGTAGCTGGAAATATTGCTGCCATCGACCTCCTATGCAGCTCTGCTGGAGGCGTCTCCATTTCACGACGGATTTTCCTGATCCCCCCCACTGCTCTGATCCACAATCATCAGAGGGAGCCTGTGTTTGTTCCGATAAATTGAAAAATAATTACGAGCGGATAAAATGTGAAATAACCCCTCAGCAAACTCAGCAAAGCACAGGTTTATCAGCCGCTATCAAAAACAGCCTTCATCTAGGGGTAAAAATCCCTCATCATGTCCAAAGCTTCGCTGCATCTTTGAGAGTTTGTTTCAGCAGCCATCACTTCTCCTTATCGCTCCTAAGGGGAACTAAATGCTTACACTCAGTGGGATGCTGCAGGTTTCCTTGACAGGAGGGATGCTGGATGATATTTATCTTGTCATCAGAGATGGACAGGGGATTTATTTAAGGTGTTACGGACGGTAAAACAGATGGAGGTCTGTGGTTGTTAAGCATGGCTGTCTCTTGACTGCTTCATAAACGCCGAGGTGGGATGTCCACTTTCTTTGTCAGAGCTACATTTAATGGTTTATTGCATCGGTGGTTCAGGATAAACACGGTAATTTGCATGTACGGTTGCAATTCAACCATTTAACATTCAAAGACAACTTTTTTAAAACACATTTGTGGAAAACAAGTCACTCAATGAGCAGAGAGGAACCACAACAGGTTAAGGTAAAGAGTGTAAAAACAAGGTAGGAAACTGGGAGCTAAATTAGCTGATTATGCCTTCTATAAATAAAAAAAAACAGTATTCAAAGCACACGACAAACAGGACGAGAAGGTTTTCTTTCTCTGTTATAAAGTGGGCAAACTCATGATGAGCAACAAAAGGGTCATTTCCACCTCTTTTGTCTGTATGGGCTTACTTTTAATATTTCATTGTCTCTAACAATGCTAAAGGAAAATGTGATCCTGTTCACAGAAAAAGTCTGAAAGCCAGCGCCTCAAAGTGACCTAAACACATCGGACACAAGTGTACTTTTCTAGTTTCATACAAGAATCCCTCCTTCAGGAGTTCACCTGCATCTCTAATAACAGCCGATTCACAAAGTGCTCTCTCTCTTACTGGTATATTTTCCTTCTCTGTTGGAAGGACAAAAATATAACAATTTCACACCAATTTAAACAAGCACAATATAGCCACCAGAGCAAAGCACGGCAGCTTACAATCAGAAAGCAGCGAGGATAAAAATCAGGAGCTAAACTCCATTCAGCCGTCTGCATCTGTTGATGTCGGCCCAATCTTGTCAAGTGTTGTGTCAATGATGGGGTCGCAGACGCTTTGACAAGCTGCGAGTTATTTTGGGCTTTTCACCAATCAAGCTCTCAACACCATGACCCTTTGTATTGCTGAAGCCTGCTGGTTATCGATCAGATCGGCTGCTGCTCCAGGTGTCCTTCTCATCTATGGATTTTTTTTAAAATAAGTCCCCAAAAGAATAGTAGATGTGAAATACTTCCTTTGAATTTTCTGGCTGAAGATGATTATTTTGCAGTGGCATTTTGAGGTGACATATATGGTTTTCAACAGGTAGCCACATCCATTCACAAATGTTTCCTGCAGCTGCTAAAGGCAACTACATATTTTCAGTCAATGAACATGCAGACATAGAAAAAAAGATATTGGCATTTAAATCTGATACAGATATCATTATTAAACTGAAGTGGAAGAGTTCTATCTCATTACAAAACAGTAAGAGTTGCATTGGCTTATTGTGTGAAGCATTATCAAACCCAATAAAACTCAAAGCCTTTTAGTATTTATTAGTCATTTATAGAAGCTTTAATGCACTTTGTTCGCAACAGTAAAATCTATCAGAGTGAACCGATTTGAATTGAAGCGTCAATAAAATATGTTCATTATCATCCTAATATTATTGTAGTAGTAGCCCACAATCTGAAATTACACTGGGTTTTGAATTTCAAAAGCAATTTTATATCTGCCATTTGACTAATGATATTACAGCAATCTTTTTTTATTTTACCATTGAGAGCAAATTAATGTCTCTACTAATCCCATTCAGAATCATATCTTTAGTTCGGGGATAAGAAATTACATCCACAATCAGTTTTTCCCCTCCTTTGCCTTTAATACAGAGTGTAAGACTGTCACATGAAGCCAGCTGAGCCCACTGACACACAGAAAGAATGAATGTCTGAAATTCAGAATGAAGCATTGATTTTTAAAGGATAATCCTGAGATATTTGCATTACTCTCTTCTCACTAAATCCCATAAAATAGACCAAAGCTAACAATAAACTGTTTGAAGAATCATGTGTGTAACTAAAGACTAATATACAGAAGCTTATTCCTCTTTAACACATAATGCTATTGTTGTGTGCATTGCATGGGAGAAACTGCTGCAAAGGGATAAAACATTTAGAGAATTTTATCAGGTGTATATATCAACCAAGTGTTACTGCACCTTCATACGTAAACACTGCAGTCATCAGCATAGTGTTAAACGTGCTTGAAAAAGCTTAACTAAAAAAAACTAATCTTTACACTATATACTTTTTTTCATTGTCTTAATATTTAGGCTACATTTAACAAAAAATCATTTCTAAAAAAAAAAACTTTAGCAGCACCATGTGGCTATTTCCTCCGTTTTTAAAATATTATAATAATAATATTTTTGCATTAATAATATGTAAAAATTGGAAAATTCAGGTCTTTTTTACATGTAATACAGAGCAGTGTATAATTAGGCTCTCAGGGAGCCATTGAAAGGGGTTAAAGGTTTCTCCTAAACCACATGGGTTCATGTTGGAAAACATGGGTTCTCCAGAAGTCTACCTGTGAACACTTGCGTAACAAAAGTGTGCATTCAATAATCCTTGAAGCAAACTAAATTAATATGATAGAGCAATAAACAGAATAAAATCAGCCCTAAATAACACATTAAACTAAGCTCACACATTAAAACTATAACTACTGATAAGTATCCATCTTTTAGGTAAAAAGCTTTCTTAGGGAACTGGTTCAGGTTGTAAAACTACATCACAGAACAGGGAGGCCAGGTGGTATATTTACATTAGATCCATCAAATGAATCTGCTATTATTCTAGCTAAATGTTAAGAGACATCTTAGACTTTGTCAGGATTTAACAGTGGACCTAATGTACGTGAAATACCTATTTGTTGTTGCCGTAAATTAGAGTCCTAAAAACGCAAAATGCTGTCAACATTAAACATGCACATGAAGATTGAATATAGCTAAACAGAAGTGTGACAGTGACAAGCCCTCTTGTCCTTTGAATAAACTACAAACTTGCTGTTTTCACAACATATTTCTGCAACAGTTTCCATTCAAAGTTAAATCCAAATGATGAAAAGATATTCTGTAGAAAATACACAGCAGACCCCATGATTTTTGTTTAATCCTGCCAAAAGGTGTATTATTAGTTGTTGCCCAGTGATTATTATAGTTACTATAACCAAATGGCAAACATTTAAAAACAACTTCATTAAAAATAGAAATAATTGTCAAAATGTATGTATTGTGAAACCAAAAAAATCCATTTATGAATCCAGAAGCTATTAACCTTCAACATGATAGTTATGTGGATTTCCTATGGGTGCCTCTTAATAAAAGCCACCTGACTATAAGCATTTACCATAATCCGCATTAGTTGCACATTCTGTTTTCATTAGCAGCGGCTTAGAATAACACAGTGCTCGATAGCTGTGTGTACTGAAGACTGTGCTTCTATAAATCCCCTGGGGAGGAAAATTTGAATGCACTGCATGAATGACAGACATCACTATCTGGAGAGATGATTACTGAATGTAAACACATTGAACGCCAGCTCTCTTTTCATGCCCCTTCTGTCAACTCAGACTTATAACTTCTGGTTATATTTGGTTGCAGATAATTCAACATGCTTTATTAAACAAAGACGTCTACATTTATATATTTCCTAGCTGTGTTAAAGGAGCCTGCTCCTCCTCTCCTTGTGCTCTAAGGTGGAACCTGAAAGAAGTGATACTGTATTACTGCTGAAAGCTAATCATTATTTGTAGTCAGGACTGTGAGCACATGTGGTTATATTGTACCCTGACTGGGATAGTCGTGCCTTAACATTAGCAAAGCCTTTAATTTTCCTGGTGGGCTCACTCCTTCTGCTGATTTGGCTGCCGTATTGTTCATGTAATGATAAAATTATGTTTGTGTCACACAAACAAAATCATCTCAAAAGCGTAACATTTTTTTTTTATAACACCCTGACACCTTAATTTTTACAGACCTAACTCTGTGCCAGTGTGTTTACTCAAAACAACTCCCTGCAGGCGTATTTTCCTTCATCTGCCCATGCTGCTACTTGGAGTTTCATCAGTGCAACAGATATTTAAGAAGCATAGAAAAACTTTGATTAAAAAAGCAGGCTGCCAAGGAGGTGGGGTGGGGTGGGGTGGGGACAGAAGGTATCCGGCTTCAATCAGGCCGAGCCCCGGTGCATCTGTGCGAACGAGCTTTGGCAGCAATTTCGCAGAAGCATGGCTCGCAGTAGAATACTTCCACCTACACCCTGCTTGCAAAATGAATAGCATCTGCGGGCTATTATGACACAGAAATGAGAAGGAGAAAAGCAGTCAGAGCAACAGAGGATGAGAGGAAATGTGAGGGTGAGGAGAGAGTGTGTGGGTGAGAAGTCTGTGGAAAAGAGGGAATGACAAAAGGGGAGAGGAGTGCGGTGCAATAGGAAAGAATTAAAATGATTCAGTTTTGTTTATGGTTGAGTCCTGCAGGTGTCATCACACCTGATCTGAAGCATGTGATGGGATCTGCAGAGGCTGTTTAGCATCTGTGAGCCTCCTTTAGGTCCTTTTAAATCCCCAACCAGAGAGGATTTCACTTTCTCCTCCCTCTGGTTGCTGCCAAGTTGTTTAATCATAAAGCCCTCGTGAGCTTTGTCTCTTTTGGTCCCACACAATTGCATAAACAAGCATGCAGAGACACTAATGTGCACACATTTCTCTTTAGCAGGGTTTCATTCTTAATCCTCCTTCCCTGAATGCTTGTTTTCTAACTGTATGCCCATGTGGTGTGCATGGGAATCCACTGGCCTAGTCTCGCCCCGTAGACATGATAGCTAATCCTAGCAGACAGGAATATAGAGGAGGATCAAATCAAACACAGTGAAGGCGGAGAGGAGAGACCACGTGTTGCAATCAGCTAGCAAGCAGTAAAACAAAAAAAGGAAGGAGATATTTTATTTTATTTTACAACCACTAATATCTCAACAGCCTGACTTGACTGTTTAACTCCTTTTTCCCCTACTTTAAAAAAAAAAGATGTATACAACTCACTTTTAAAATATTTGTCTTTGCGTGTTTTGATATCTTTGGTATATATATATATATATATATATATATATATATAGTAATCAAGAAATCCCATTTTAACCCATGCAAACCAGGTGAAAATGCAAAACAAAGGCTAAATATCTGTAATGTTTTACTCTTCTAGCCATTACATAATGTGATTAGCCACACCCCTTGTAACAACTCTATTTACACCTCCAGAACTGGAAGGTCAAACATGGTAAGACTAACAGGTTTCCATAATGTGCTGATGAATATAAAAAGGACTTTCTTGTGTAATTTCACCATGAAGGTGACTCAATTGAAACTATTGAAAAGTAATCTCTCTATTAACATGCAGGCAAACAGAAACGTGTCATTTGGTGCTTCAAGGTGACTAATGAGTCAGATACTTTGAAAAGAGGAAGAAGCCCAAAAGCCATGAAAACAGCTGCTAACCACTGAACTGGAGTTGGGTTTGTACCAGTTTAGTAGATTTATATTTCTGAGGATTGTAGTAAATAAAACAGAACTACTCTCATACCTTAGTGTGTATTTGTCTAAGTGCTATTATCTTTATTAATAACTGTGCAGTATAGCTGGGAATGGAGGAATCTAGCGTTGGGCTGCACGTCATACCACTGAAACTCCTCAGATATATTAGCTCCATCACATCAAATAAAGATGCTAAGGCATGAATGGATGTGCACTTGCAAGCAGAAAGATTGATGGGTGATTTGCTGCTGGACTGATATTTGTATTAAGACAAAAAACAAATAACTTAGTAAGCAAATGACAAACACTTTGCTGACATTAATAGGACTAATGGTCTCTCTTCTCTGGCTGAAAACTGACTGGCAACACCCTGTTCTCCCAGATCAGCCCAGATGTCTCATTGATTTATGCTTTCTGCTTCGTGCCAAAGCCTCAGAAAGTGGAAATGTTCAAAAATTCTTGTACATTTTTGGGGGATCAGAGAGCGTGTGTCAGGATTTATCCATGGGAGAAAACACATCTGTGTGTGTTTGAAAGGGTATATAGGTGGGCTGGAGGCTATTGTAAAGATTGTTTTGCCAGGAAACTCTTTGGAAGCAGACCAACAGATGGCTGCTGCTGATACAGAAATACTGCAAAGTGTCCAACTCTGTCTTTTACTTAGGAATTTATCACCACAAACATCGATACGTTTTGTTTTTCTACCACAAATAAGTGCTCAGAGTGACTCGGTTTGGTTTTGCGTTTAGGATTAAAACAATTGGGGAATTTAATGCCTGGAGGGAGTCGGTCTCCATGCAACAAGAGCTTTATTAGCTCGCTAGTTCCTGCAGCACATGCAGCTTATTAGAGCAATTACAGCTTGTTCATGTGATCAAATAAAAACCAATCAAGAGTGAACAAACTGCATCCGTAACATTCAATAGTAAATGGTTGAAAGGTTTTTACTAGAGAAAAATCTATTCTCTGTTAATGTGGTTCAGGTCCGGACAAGCTGCATCTTTACATCTCCATCTGGGTGACACATTACTAATTTATTTATTTATATATATATTTATTATTTAACCCCAACGGATGTAGTGAGTAGCTTCTCGTTTTCTTAAACAACCATGTTAGAATA
>JBAMIG010000026.1:7058304-7072220 GCA_037177335.1 Kiunga ballochi | reverse complement strand
CTGCCAACTACTGGAGTGGATGTGCAATTACAGTTTATTTTAGAACGGCAGAAAAAAAACATGTTCCCCTGGGTCACGCGCCCTCCCTGGCATTGCACCACGCCCCCCTGGGGGGGCACGCCCCACTATTTGAGAAGCACTGATTTAGTGTATAGTAACTCGTCATGTGATCACCTGTTGGTCTATTTATTTAACAATTAAGGTAGCTAAGGCTCTTTGTAAGCCGTGTTAAGCTGTTTACTTTGTTCTTGTTTGTAGTTTGACTCTGCCTAATGGTACAATGAACGTCTGCTTAAAATCAACACTTATCATTGGAGGAGTCATTTATCTGCCTAGCTAAAGGAAATGAGAAGGACAGAAAAAATGTATTATAAGATCCCCCTCCATCAAGAAAATGTTAAAAACAGTGCATTGTAGAAAAACCTCACAGATGAACAGTTACCAAATCTTCTCTTCCTCCACATGTTTTAAATAATTTACACTTATTTCTGCTACTATTTACCTGCTATCCTCACAAACCAACTTAAAGTGTAACTAACCCCCCTGAAAGAGGCTAAACCTACCTCAGACCAATTTTCAAAACCACCACAGACACAGTGAGGGAATGAATAAAATGGATGGACAAATACGAATAAAATGCTAACCTGAATAAACACTTGATAATGTCTAACTCCTGACTCGCCACAGAGAGCGAGACGCTTTTAGACCAGAGCCACGGCCCGAATACGAAAACTGCAGGAGCCACTGTTCAGCACTGAGAAGGTCTTGGACTAAAATTGGTTTGTTAAATTAAACAAGTTTACAAGAAAATGTCTAAAATTGCACAGCAACAAGAAGAAAGCACCGTTAGAACCCAATTTAGATGGTTTATCAGCAAAAAAAAAAGTAGTTTGGGGTGTTAGTTAGACTTTAAACACAGACCATTGCACATCGCTTTAATCCAGCCAGTAATGAGCTTCTTTTTTGTTCTTCTTCAACACACTAATAACTTTCTGGTCTGATTTAGGACAACACCCTCAGTTTATCCAATCTAATTGGTGAGGTTTGACAAGATGTGTCTTGATCTTAATTTTACTGGTCATGTTAGAAAGATCTTAGAGATCTATCTCTTTCTAATGACAAAATGGATAAACACTGAGCTATCAAAGTTTCTGGGTGGGATAAAAACACCTGGAAAAACATCCATACATCACTAGAATAAGTATTTACATCACAGATCCTGTGTTGACAATATAAGCATCAGTGCTGATAATCTGTGAAACATCATATCCTGCATCCTAATTGGTCATTTATATGTCAGCAATATTTATAGTTCAACACAGTAAAAATGTCCATTTGCATTAATTACACCCAGACTTTAAGCCAATGAGTGTGAGCTGGTCAGACAGGCAGCTGAAATGATGAGACACCCCGGATGATGCAGATGACTGGATAATGACAGGAACAAGCAGCCTACCCCCACAATGATCAAAACAAAACCTCTCTGCACCTGGGAAGGAATACAGATGCAGACATACTCATTAACCGCAAAGCAACCCCTTCGTTCCGTCTTTCATTAAGGATCACAAACTGAACGTGTTGTTCTTACAATTAAAATTTTGTACCATCTTCATCCTTTTGGGCCTGCTTCTTTAATCTAAGCAGCAAACAACAGTAAAGGCAGGCTGTTTAAAGAGCGGCGGCGTGATTAAAGCCTAATAAGGCACCTAAGGAGGGAAAAACAAATACACCTCATTAATTTACAAAATATCAGAGTGGTTGTGGCACTTCCTGAACAAGCGAGTGCCCGAGCCGCGTTAGAAAGAGAAAATCAAGCGCATTAGAATAGACCGTTTAACTTATCGGATTACTGAGTGAGAAAGTTCAATCTCAAGTTTAAAGCAACATGGAGAGGAGTCTCATAACACATGTCAGATGCACAGAACACACACTTTAACAAAGTCTGCATTATGTCTCACCAGGAAACAAGACTATGAATGCATCCACAAGCAGCAAAAACACATCAACTGACACCACATGCTCCTTTCTTAGACGACCGGCATAATTACAGTCTTATCTAGTTCTCAGAGGACCCCCCGCCTTCCTATACACACACACATTCATACAGATATTAACACATAATCTACATAATTACCCAAAGGGTCAAAGAGGCTGTGTGAGTCCCTCAGTCTGTGACTGATTGCTCCAGCTTCCCTGAGTGGAGGAGAATGATTCAACCTATGCGGCCAAAACACAGAAATGATGGCCGGCGTCTCTGCTCCTGCATTGCTGTATTAATTAAACTGGTAGGGGAGGAAACAGAGGTCACCCGAAGAGGAGAGGATACATCACACCAGTCACTGAGAAGCAACTCGGTTGGTGAAAATAAGACAATTAATGCTTGAAGGAGCAAATGATTCCCTGTGAGTGTTGCTTCGTATTATTACCAGAAACAGGCACAAAATAATTAACACCTGACAATGTGTTGGTTGTTTCAAAGCAAAACGTGTCCCACTGAAATGCTGAATTTCCCCTTAAAAGGTGGAATTTTTTTTTATGTCATTATTGTTAAATAAGAACTTAATTAGATCAAGCTAATGGTGATGCTTTTATTTTGTAGCAAAAACTTCACCGCGTTATATCTGGCACCAAATACATTCAGTAAACATGAATATGGAGGTGCTCTGGTTGCAGAATGCATCTTTTTCCTCCCTGTTTGCAATTCGGTGAACAGGATGTGTTAGCATGTAGCATGTGTGAGCTTACTGCTGTCACGTTGCAGAAACATGCAGATTTAAACCCATCACTGTAAGTTAACCAAAAGCACAGTACGGTTTATAAACAGCTCATTTATAAGCAGAACACTAGAATTAAGATGCATATTTTTCTTTGTAAAGCAGAGATTCAATGCATCTGGAACTGACTTCACATTATCATACCTAATTATACCATCATCATCATCATCATCATCATCATGACACGTGAAAATATGTCTGATTTAGCTTGTTTAACATGATGCTGCAATTACTAAGTATATTGTAATGATAAGACAATAATTAAGGCATCTTTATTCACCTTAATCTATGCAGGGTCATAAACTTATGCTGCAGGTGCTGAAGTGTATGTGGAGTTATTCACAAGCTAACAGGCGAGTCAGTCGTTTGCTTGTTAAGACAACATTGAGCGAATGTTTGTTGTTGAAACATCAGTAAAACCTTTTTTTTTTATTAAGCGCCTTTAATTTTCTCCATGATTTGGATCATCTTCCCCCAAAATATTCTGGATAAATACAATTATGAGTTTAGGAATCCACCCGGCACCCTGGCTGCTGATTAAAAGAATCATTTATAGCCGAGTTGTTGATCTGAGAGGAACAGGTGATAAGCTGGTTAGGTAGCGTGCAGATGCTCCTTATCTGGCACGTGACGGCGCACTTCTTTGTGTTTACTCTGATGGGATTTGCAATAAAACCTTATTTGCCAGATTTAAATGCAGAATGAGGCCACTGACAAAACCTCGGTGCATTTATGGAACATCTTTGGTGTTGAAATTAGGCACCATGAGCGCAGACCCCTGCTACATGGGGGCTTGCATGCTTAGCAGAACACACACACACACACACACAAAAAAGGTACAAAGACTCTGCCAAAGCCAACCTCTACTGGAGCAACATCAAACAAAAATAAGCTGCAGGAGTCTGCAGGAGAGTGATCACGCTGCTGAGCAGAACTCCATTAAGATTTCACAAACTTTGAAGAAAGTCAGAGGAACCCTGGCAGACTTCCGGTGCTCCGGATTGTCACCCCAAACTGGGAATGCAGAGACTTCCAGGTCATCATGGGAAACCAAAACACCTCCTTGGACACAAAGTGTAGCTAAAACAAACTATTAAATGAGAAAGCGTAGAATAAAGTGCAAGAGAAATGAATATAAAACGAGCTAACGGTGCTCAGAAGTGTGTTAAAACACATTCAGCTTTTTAAAGTCACCTGCCTTCATCTGACCATCAGCTTCAAGCTGCTGGGATTTTATAAAACATCAAGAACAATATTCTGTGCTTCCATCTCCTCCACATGCTGCTGCTTTATTTCCACATCTCTTTCCTCAACATGCTCAGAGGACAGCAGCCAGAAAAGCCCATCATTCCCATCTACGAATGACCGTTTTATCCTACGAAGCCTCCTCCACAGGATGAAGAGCTGTCAGAAGAGGTGAAAGGAAACATCCTAATTTGCCAACACAGATCTAAAACCTTAGGAATGACTTCCTGTTTCTGGTGGTTGGTGGCTGTGAGGAAAACTGCATCCCGTTTATGCACCGCGGCGAGAGAGCCGCTCATTTCTGATCAGTTTTCTCCTCCTCCCCTCAGAGCCACACACGCCGGGGTTTGTGACATTCAAGCACAGCTGAGAAACTTCCACACACACACACACACACACAGACACACACACACACACACACACACACACACACGCCGGCGTACACACTGAAGGCCAGCAGGGACTTCGCGGTTCACAGAGCAAGTGTATAAATGAGTTGGAGCTCTGCATGTAAAAGTGGATACGCGTATGTGAGGCGTCTGTCCGTCTCCAGGGTACCGATGTGTGCTCTAACCACCGGCAGCATTTCCAATCTCTGCTCAGGTAATTGGATCCCCACCGCTGAGCGGATGGCGACCTCCGGTGACACGGAGGAGTGTGTGTTTACATGACCGCGTGTCGGTCAGTCAGGTGGCCTTAACGCGGCGATCAGAAAAGGTGTTTGGGCCGTCTCTCAGGATGCAGCAGAGCGTGGGGATGATTACCTGCAATGATAGCGCTTCCACCCGGCGCGGGATGAAGCAACGGCGGGATAAAAGCAAGCCGACACATGAAAGGTCACGGCTCTGTTTGCTCTCAATAAGAATCACGGCATCTAATTCTGCTTTTATTTCTACCTAATGAGGGTAAATTATGCCAGCGTGTGATTAAATGCTATTGTTGGGAAGATGAGGAGCAACGCTTGATGTGTAAAATGTTAAAATAGCTGCACATGAAATGAAAGTTTGAATTTTCTTCAACAGGAAATGAGTTTCTTTCCCCAATAAGCTGCAATCTGTTCTCTTTTCTTTTTAATTCCTGATACAAAGGGAGAATCAGTTATGAAACCTTGCGGGTGCAGTTTACCAGGCCATCCTCCGCTTTGTTACAGGTGATGAAATTTGCAATTACTTTATTTAGATTTGTATGACAAGTGAAATTGCTTCTCTAGCCACAAGCAGGAACCGAGTCAATTTATTGTTTATCCAACAAGCCCTGCTGCATCAGAGCTTCCTCAATTATGCCTCCTCATCTCTGGTATTATCCTAATGCTGCGAACATATCAGTGGATCAGTGATTTCTGGCTAAAAAGAAGAAAAAAAAACATGAATATATGCAAAAACATGAAACAGTTGAACATTTAAAGTGAGCTGTGATCTCGTTAGCTCAGTCTGGGTGATAATGAAGGGAAGCTTTTGAATCAAATGGATGAAAAAAAGAAATGCTCATCCAATACGATGCGTTTGTGTTTACGCTGAATGCGTTTCAGCTGACAGGTGAAATATTTCAGTGTGATAAAACAGTAGCGATGCATTTTGTTCTGTATGGTATAGAAATGTGCTGAAAGCCTCTGACAGACTTCTGCTGTGTTTAAAACTCAAAGCAACAGCAAATTACTCCACTATCTCCATGAATAACAAACACATTTTAATGCAAAGGAATTCCCTCATTAGCCATTTGTAGCTAATTGTGGGAGTTAATGTAGCAGAGGCTATCGAATCAATTGTGCTTATTAAAGGAATATAGAAGCGTGATGCATGTGCAGATGTTTGTTTTCCGATATAAGATTATTTCCCGTTTTTGGTGCTAAATCTGGAAAAGTAATTGAATTCATGTCCCATGTGTTTAATACCAGATGAAAAACATCTGCTTTGACATGAACGATTAGCTGGAAGTACAATTTTATGTCGGCATGTGCAAAGACGCAGTTTCATCCCTTGTTTGATCTATTAAATTGCTCTTTAATTAGAAAATGGATCATTCTACAGCATGCACAGTATCCTGAATGGATATTATCAGGCAGCGTTCTGCTCTGAGCGAAGCCTCTAAATGTTTGCAAACATGTCGAGCCGTCACAGACAAGGCTCGCCATCAAACCGGTGTTGTGACAGTGGTTGAGTCCTGCAGGGTGTTTTCCTGTGCTTTTTGATTCGGTCTGGATAAAACTCCTCTAAACGACTCGGGTTTCGGACAAACAAAGCGAGCAAACAGGACGAGAGCTGCAGCTAATCCAAGGCTAATCATTCGTGATGACAGACATTTAGCATGAACCGCTAACAGCCGCTGAATACGAGGCAAACATACCTCTTTTATCTTCTCCAAGTCAATAAAAGGAAAATGTGCGGACAAACAAAAGGCATATCTGTTGTCTCTAAAACCCACAATGCATTTCCTCTGGCTCATTACTGGAAACGTTCATTCTCTGCAGGAAAGTGGATAAAAAACATCATAATTAAAAGCAAACACGCAGGATCGTCTTGCTCGCCTCGTCTCTGATCCTTTCCTCAAACACAAACGGGTAAACGTGCACGCCCGCACACAAAACCCAGCTTCCAGTTGTGCATATGCACCCACTCAGACACCCTGCTGAGGGGTATCAGCGCAGCAGCTGGCATCGCCCTGGGCTCGGGAACGCTGTGGCTCCAAGCACTGTGTTTAAGGCTCATTGCCTGGGAGCCCTGCCGCCAGGAGCTGTCACTCAAAGCCACAGGGGAGGGGCCTCGAAAACAGAGGGAGATGATGTCACTTGCTTCAGCTCCTCGCGGGGGACCCGCATCGGAAGACGTAGAAGTTTTATCACGACAAATGCATCTAGAAGAGTCTAATTTGGTAAACGACGGGCAACCTGCAGGAAGCTTTCCTGCATCCAGCCTGGTGAAGGATAAAGAAGAGCTCCGTTTGCAGCTTCACCGTATGCATCTCACCGAGACAGTTTGCTTGCAGGGAGGCCATGTTGGCTCCAGATAGACTGTGTCTGCCTCCAACACCATTTGACATCCACTACCTTGACAACAGCTGCAAGAATTCCCTCTCCATCCATCATAGTGTAGTACCAAAACATTGTTTATTTGTAGATATTTACATAGATATCATTATGAGCATACCCAGCAAAGGTTTGGACACTTCCCATTAGAATCAATGGGAACGCGTGTCCTAACTTTTGACTGGTACTGTATGTTGTGTGTGTGTTTTTATGAGGTGGGAGTAGAGTTTACAGCTATTACAGAACAAACCATCTGCAGCGGAAGCCTGAAATCGATGTGACAAATAATATTTTAACCCGAGCATGATGTCATGGAGATTTTCTATTCAAAGGTTTGTGGATTAGCCACACGTGTTATTTTAGCCCCGTCACACAACGCTCGCTCCCCCGATGCCTTTCACGCGTCTCTGTAGCACCAAATGTAGGACTGGAGTATATTCAGCAATGGTTTCAATCCCTCTGAGCTGGCTCAGAGATCAGTGGACGTCTGTGATGCAGAAATGAGAGCAACTACTTTACAAGAAATCTCTGAATCCTGCAGCTAATTCCAACCATGCATATTCATTTTATCTCCCCCTTTTAAAAGGGTATCCTATTTTCCTGCTCATTTCATTAATGAGAGGCCAGATGAACTATTTACATTTGTTTTAAACCTAAAAACACTCCAAGTGAAGTTTTCTTTCTTTACCTGGACAGGGTAAAACATGGTGATGGCGGCGAGCGAGTTATTGCGCAATGATGAATATCAGAAACACTGGTTAGCATTAACTAATGTTTAATTAACCATTAATAAGCAATTAACCATTAACAAGCAGAGTCCTCAGAGCCTCTGCCTACATTCTTCTGGCCAATCATGAAGGCACAGAAGACTCTTTTTATCAATCAAAGGAAATACATGTGATTGCTTTTATCCAATCAGAGATTGTTTTGATTCATGCACAATAAAATGTCCTGTCCACGTGTATTCGGTGTGAAACTTCGGGGGCAAACGTGCTGGGTGACACTCTTGAACCGCTAAATGGATCCACTCGCATGCTAGCAGGGGTAAAAACTCAGATACGTCTCAGTTCACGTCTCTCTGCATCTATTGAGGTTAATGCCCTCCCAGCCTACCAACATGAAATAATATGTTTAAATCGTATTGTTTCTAAAAGGTAATAATCTATATGGCTCAGAATGTGACATTAATGCTGCATCTGTTCTCCTACCTGCATCTCAAACAGGGGAAATGGCACAAATAAGATTAAACTGCAGGAGCATTTGACAACAAACTGGTTAAATGGCAAAATGTCAGTATTTAAATGTCAGAAAAAGAGTATCTCAGAGGCCCTGATATGTTCTGATATGTTATTAATTCACTGTGTAATGTGTATTTATGTGATTTATCATCACCGACTTCTTCTTTATTGTGTTTTCACACAATGCCACAACTTTTTACGAATTGTCCTTCATACATATGTGGACGACCAAGAGTTTGATTGGGCTGGAGCTTCCCTTTTAAGTTGCTTTGGTTCAAAATGTCTGCTAAACGACTAGCATAACCAGCCCCTGGCAAAACAACCAAACCTTTAAAAGCTGATTAATAAGGCTGTAGAAATATTCCCTTAATTTAAAACGTTATCTAGCCTGGGCAGAAGCCTTAGGATAGGACTGAAGCCAGAATACAAATGCACAAGACAAGTTTTCCCATCCAGACATCAGGCTGAAGCTTTATGAAATGTAAGTGATACAACTGCTTAAGTATCACACTTTATTATCGACATGACAGATAATGTTGATCCATCAGCTTAAATAAAAAAAAAAACCATCGGGAACTTCTTAGGCGAGGAAACAGAAATGAGGCAGAGAGGGAGAACGCCTTGGAGAGGAAGACGAGCCACCTCAATGAGCTCCTCCAAGGTCTGTCGGCTTCATCTCCCCACCAGTTGGACGTTCCCCATAGAGCTCTAGGTGGAGGTACCTGCCAATCAGAGCTACTGGAACCACTCTCCTCTTTCTTCTTTGCAAGCCTGAAGGCTGTCTCGCCTGTCAGGCGACTGGCCCGTATCAATACAGTTCCGATACAACTTCCAACTCCGGCCGCAACATGACTGGGACGTGTGGAGCCCCGGTGTGCTGGACGCAGTGTCCTGTCCAACTCAGTTTTAAGTTGAACTTGTTTAAGCTGTTCCCTGAAAAGCTGGCAGAGTCTGCACTCAGTCCTTGATTATCATTGCTAACCTTGATTCAGGGAAATGATGAAGGTTGCCCGGGCCTTCCCTCGAGGGTCACTGACATATCTCACATCAACAGAATGTGAGAGCCTGTGGGGCGCTTTGATTTATTACCGGCCTAATTAGGTCACCCGAGGCCAAGATTCATTTGACAGGAAGTGGAATCAAAACCGCATCTTTCACCAGCTTCCATCCCTGGCAGCCCTCCCCTTCCTTTACAGTTTCTCCCCTCCCTCCAACCGCCATGCTAATATACACATTAGCTCTTGGAGGTCTGGCCTTTTCTGGAGGTAGCCGTAATATATGGAGATCCTCTCCATACATATGGAAACCTATGCTAATTGGAGTGTAAAGCTGCACAATTACAGCAGTAAAGCTGGTGGTGGATACTGCTACAAATCACTGTGATGCAGTACAGTAATGACCCTCACTGTGGGGGAGTTAGCATGACGTAGCGAGACTAAAGAAAGACCATGTGTAAGGTGGGGCATGAGCAGGAAAATGCTGATAAAATACTTGCTGAGGAAGAAGCGGGCTTGTTGTGCACATGGCCGCGTGAGTTTCCAAATAGATAAAAGGCTAAAAAACTCAACAGGCTGTATCATCTCATTTGTGCTGCTAATCTGGGAGCTCGCATAGGATTTCATTTGTTGTTTAAGTGGTGTGAGGAGTGTGCGTGCATGGAAAATAGAGCAGCCGAGAGGGGAAAAAACTGTTCTTCTAGTATGAATACAAAAATGGTACAAAAAGGAAAGCCAGGATAGGAATGAAGTACATGTGGGGGGTGGGTTCATGGGTGTGAGCACAATATTTCTTCGTGAGAATGATGCAATAAGGCAATTCAGCCCTCACAGTTGCAATGAAGCTCCAGCTGATTCCATCATCTATGCCATCAAGAGTCATCAATAACCCTCCCTGAAGCTGCCAAGACTGCAGCTTCCACCACATGGACGTCTGCCCTTCATCCCCTCCCGGTAAAAAGAGGCGAGCTCTGTGTTGGTAGGGACAGATAAAGGTGTGCAATTTGTACATGTGTATGCTCCCTGGGAGGTCTTCATTTTGCTGCAGGCCACAATGAGCAACTGCTGCGCCGTATCACTGATATAAAGGCTTGTATGTGTAATTATTATCTATCATGCAAGGATTTCAAATGTGCCAGGCAGCTTTCCATATTGGCAGCTCGCAGTGAGACCACTATGGGGGTGTTTCCACATCAACAGCAGTGGGATGCACAATATGATACATTATGTCTGTAACTGGTCAGCTTGGCTCAAAATAAAAGAAAAGGAGAAATATAAAAGATTCTTCTTTTCCTCCGCAGTGGATTTGTGAAAAACAACCCTGTAATGAGCGTTATGCACACAGATCCACTACTTCCTGGACTTTATACTTAAGCCAGCTCCTTTGTTTACTGTCTTTCATTATTGGATGAACTGATTAATCCAGGTGTGTTTAGGCATTTAGCTGGAATTACTTATTAAGACTAAAATTTTCCAGGATCTTGCAATATTTACAAAGAGGATCACATTCTGGCATTTGTCATTTTATAAACAGTTGAAAATACGTAATTGAGTTTTTTATGCTTTACTCGCAGTGCGAGTGTCTCATAAAGACCTGCATGGAGGTAAAACCCAATCCAGGAGAAAAAGACTGAAAAGATTTGGATTTTTAATATTAAACATCTGGTTTTGGTTCTAAACTTTATCCTGAAATAATCTTAAAAGGGACAGGTAAACTTACAGCGGTGAGAAAACCAGGGTGGATGAAAAACATACTCACTTCTGAATAACAACGTTTCCTCACATCTTAATCACATGGCTTAATATCTTCTTTGTTGTGGTTTCAAGAGCTAAAAAAGTCAAACAGGACCTTTAACTCTTATGGGATGACCAATCCGATTAAGGATGCATGGACACTACAGTATAAGTACTTAATTTGAGTACTTGCCAATACAGAGTACTGATATGAGTACTAATAAATATCCTTACTGGTAGGAGGTCTGGATTACAACGACACATTAGTAAATGTGTGATAGATCCACCGGGTCCTCTTGCAGTCAACCTCTTGTGTTTTTAAATAAAACCTATAGAAACTAAGGTATTGGTTGCGTATCAGAACATTTTCATGATCACATGCACAAACACACACATCCATCCACACACACATCAGTATGATCATTTAATTAAATTGCACCAGAACTTGTTCTTATTCCTAAAATGCAGCTAAAACCTCATTGTTCCAGTTAGAACCAGTGAAAATCTAAGCTGCTTATTCCCTCCTGGAAGGATTCAGGACATGGTGACAGCAGCAACAGTACGTGTTAATGTTAAATTATAAGTAGCTTTTACATGTGTTGTTTGTAGTGGAAGTGTTGGCTCGTCTACATCGATTTCTGCTGCTTCAGTTAAGTTATGTGTAAAAAGAAGGGAAAAAAAGAAGTAGAATCTCTTATTATGATCCTATTTTGTGTCAGAACGGATGACAGAGCGATGCTAACGTTGCTATCGAGGCATCAGAGGAACTTGAGACTTTACATTAATGATGCGTTAGCGGAGAAGGTTTCGCTAACGTGTTAAAGCACTCCCACCCAAACTGTTCTCACTTCAGGGAATATTTCTCATCCAGTTGCGACACAAAGATCAGCAGATGCTTGAAAGTAGCTTCTCTCTGTGATAAAACCTCCCATGTTTTTATTAAACATTTAAGACAGATCCTGGCCGACTTCACTATCAGTTCATTTGTTGGTGATGCAAATTAATCTTCATGCGCTGTTTGAACAGTGTGACATGAGCACGGTAGCAAAGAGTCAGATTTTATTTCATTCTCATGAGGTTGCAGCCAACAGCAATCGTCATAGAAGAGGAAAACCCTTCTTTTAAACGGACCCATCGGACTGTCGCCTTGAATGGTACGACGTGAGAAAAGGAGCAGGAGAAGAAGAAAAAACAACATCTAAGGAGCAACAGAGCTTTGTATCAACTCATTTCTCTTCTTCTTTTTCAGCCATGTTCACCCAATTTTTCTCCCCTATCCTGTCATTCTTTTAATCACCTCCCTCTGACTCCTTCCTCCTCTCTGGCATGCGAGCAGGTGGGTGAGCATTGCTCATGTCTCTGTGCTGTTCTTTCTTATAAAGCCCAGGAGTAACAGCGAGTGGACAGAAACAGAGGAGCAACAGTGTTGCAAAAAGTGTTTGTGAGTATTTTCTCCTGGTAAAGCAAGCTGGGAGGCAAAGGAGACAAAGTGCCTCTGCTTCAGCATTAGTTAGCCCAGGAGAAAGCAGCAGCAGCAGAGGACAAAACTAAGCGGCTAGCATCCCCATGTATTATTCAGAGGCCTTTAATAGCCATTTACAGGGTGGTGAAGTCTGGCACAAAAGCCCAGAAAGAATTCTGTGTTTGTTCCAGAAGCCTGCATCTTTATTTTAGTCTATATTTATTCATGCAGCTAAAAGCTACTTCAAGTTAAGGTTTTGTGCATGTTAAAGGTATTGATTTAGAAGAAGTTAAGTTAGGAGAACGTCTTCTGTTGATTTCATCTGATCTGGTTTGTCTCTAAATGAGTCGCTGTTCTGTTTTTTTCTCCTAATAAAAAGGTTAAAGAAGCATTGCTGAGTACAAAGCATGCTGTCTTTGAAAAATACATGATGCAAAAATAGACAGAGGATGCAGCTGTGTTTCTTAAATCAGCTGCAGACTGGTTTGAACTGGTGCATATTTAGCAGGAAACGTCTGCAGGGATTTCTGTTTACCAGGGTTTAACTGCTCCTGAGAGATTTTAATTCCTCATCTTCATCTCTCAGGGCACAATACCCACAGCACCAAGCCCGGAGCTCCGAGCTGTCATGTCCTCTCGCTGTTATTATAAGCTGCACACTAAATTGCAGGGTATGAAATGGTGAACCGAGTTAAAACACTAGTAGCCAGTCTGAGTTAGAGGAAGTAGTATCCCAAGAGGGAAACAAGTATGTGTAGGGTGGCCCTGAAATGCATAATGGTGCCATGTACTGACTGATTCCTTTAACCATTTATTGATAAAGCACTTTTTCCAGCTAATTTACTTGAAAATAAAGTATTTCTTTACAACTAGTTTCCGAATCCAGATATGTGTTACTGTGAAAGAGTATAAGTCATAAAATAGTCATGAGATGGAAGGATAGACCCCCAAGTTTTACTGTAGAAACCCATCAGGCTCAAGAAAGAAGCTAAACCCAAGATAGCATATTTAAAACTCATTTTAATTCATCATTTTTAGTAGATTTTGTTGTTCCCAGCTCAAAGTTTTTGTCCTTTACTGATGGGTCACATACATAAGCAACAACTGCCCCCGTCTTTTTCTGTAAACATGTTGTTCTATGTAATTCTGCAAAGCTTTCAATTGAGTGCAGGTGGTAAACCACTGGGGAAATGGTAGATACCAAATAGAGCTGAGGAGTCAAAACGACAACGGGCAGAGGTGACAATGCGACTACAGCTGGACCATGAAGCTAAATGGCTCAAACCGACGATAATTATGACCAGATGGAAACAATTAGTGGATCACTAGTGTGTGAATGAGACAAAGAAGTAAAACCAGATACAGGAGATGTATCTACTGGAATGAAACTGGGAAAAAATGCTGCAAGGATGGATGTATATATATATATATATATATATCTATATA
>JBAMIG010000026.1:7044844-7057829 GCA_037177335.1 Kiunga ballochi | reverse complement strand
ATATATATATATATATATATATATATATATATATATATATATGTGTGTGTGTGTGTGTGTGTGTGTGTGTATAAAATTCAACTTCACACACTTTGATGCGAGACCTCAAGGGATTTTGATCCATTTGATGAAGCCAATAGAAACTGGACTGATTATACAGATTTAAAGACTGAATCCTCATCTTCCCATCAGTAATCCCATCATCTGAATTCCCATGTATTAAGACAGATTACGGTGTCATTCAGTCAATATTAAAGTCCTTACTTGAAGCTCCAAACATTACTATTAGTAATGTCTGACGTTCTTCTTTTGACTCTTGGCCTTTTGTTGAAATAGATTTTCCATCCTCTCGCTCTAACACCCCATTTTTCACATTAACGACGTGACTCCCCCATAGTTTAATCTAATAAAAATGAATCAGTTGATTGATACGGGCCTGTCAGGATGGGGACATCTACTGTGACAGAGACGATGGCTAATTCAATACAGCAGCTACATGGTGCTCAATGGCAAGAGATTGGTCTAAGCATGACAACGTTGGGTAAATCTTTTTAAGAGCAGAGTGTATGTGTTGTATTCCATTCTCTATGGGTGACTTTGTCAGCCGTCTGACTTTGCATCGTCCTTTGTGGCTTCCATGGCTGTCAGGGAAAGCGACAGGCGCTTATCTCCTCCTTTCTGCTGTCTTATCTACTGCTCACCTACACATCGATGGGAAATCGATGGGAAACCTTCAGTGTGCAGTCAATACAACAAATGACCAATTCAGACTGGCACTTACAGCACTCCTGAAGGCAGCCCTCACTCATCGCCATGGGCGCTGGTGCTGAGCGGTGACAAGAGCGCGCCCAGTTTTTTTCAGTAGGGGATACACACAGGCTAGACTGCATAGTGGTATGATAATGTGGAAAACACTGCGGGGCATGCTGTGTTTAGAGTCAAACTCTAGGATAACCTAGGGGTTTGTACTCAGAAACACCTTTGGAGAACTTCATTCCCAAGTAAATTTATAACAGTTTTCAGCACATTTTCAGTCACATCATGCCTTATTTTCTGTCAGGCATATTATTTTTGAGTTTTACAACAACATGACCATTGATTCAAACCAAATAAATGTAATGTGACCATCTGTTGCTTCCAAAGTAGGATTGTGATTACTAGTATCCATCTGCTTGGCAGGTTATTTTCCAATGATAAGTAGCCAAAGGCACATTTGTTGCCTTAAATAAACTAAGAAATCTCGTAGAGGTGTTGGCTTTCTTTTGATTTCAGTTGCATTTATGCAGATGAAGCCTCCGTTCGCCTCTCAACCCTAACAAATGTACACTTCAGTCTAATTAAGTCGCAGCAAAGTTGGTTTCGTTCAGTCACTTCAGTCCAGGAAGACGCATATCGTCGTCTGGGTGACATGCCAGCAACGTGAGTCACAGACTGAATGTGCTGTTTAAAGCACTTTCAAAGAAATGACGCAGACCCCAAAGGGTCAAGCCAATTTCCAGAAGTTCCTCCAGTGAAATCTGCCCTTCATTAAATCCTCCATATATCAGTCGTCTATTCTGTGGGTTGAGTTTTGGCTTCTTTTTTTTTTTTTAAACAGAGCAGCTGTCAGAAATGGCTCTTTTCGATCCATTTCCTTTTCTCTCCACAGAAACATTCTTTCAATAAATGTGTCAGATTCACAAAGTCAGACACCAAAGCTGTTGACCTTCCATGTCTAAGCAGAGAAAAGCGGATGACAGGGCAACACTCAAGCTGAGGGCTCAATCAATACGACACCTGCGCTGAGATCCAAAAATAATGAATGACTCCCTCTTTGGTAGCAAAGATGAGCTTGGAGACTTGACTAGCTGGTTTGGGAGCGCTTTCATAATGCTTGACGCAACTTGACCAGACGCTATGATGGACAGCTATCAGTCACACAAAGCGGTACAGCAGTAAAACAACGATTTCAGACACTACAGCAATAAGACCCTTCAATATTTTTACCTGAACAATGCCGTTTTTACACCAAAAGTATTGCATTTGTTCTTTTTATCACATATTCTAAAACAAGCCTTACTTACAGTAATAATTCCCAGTATCTAATGCTTGCAGTGCACTAAAGACTACTACAAAAAACTACCTACTACTCCTATGTACTCAGATAAAACTCATGAGCTTAGACTGTTCTAGTTTCAGACATCATATTAGATGGTACGGCATGTAAAGGTATATTTATATATATAGATACATTTAGCTGTGTACACTCTTACAGCCCAGAGTGCAGAACCTTCACTGAAGATTAAGGTTTTCACCCTTCATTTGAGACAAAACTGCATGGAGGTAAATAACAAGTGTCTGCAGGTGTTTTAACAGTGCAGAAATGTCTATACAGCTGTAGATAGGAGATCAATGTAATTACTGTCTGTTTGCAAGGATGCTGAGATTTCCCACTAAAACACACTGAAGAAACAAAACACTTTTAGAAAAACACACATGGATGTTTTTTTTTATCATTCTCAAAGAGGGATGACAAGAAAGTCAATGCTAAAAGTCACTTTGACAGAAAATTTAAATGTGCTGCAAAGGTTGCCGATTTTGATGCTTCTTACTGTTCAAGGAGGAGGTGCTACTGGGGATTATCTTTGTGTTTGAAAGGAACTGACCTGTTCTCCTCCTCCTATATCTGAAATATAAATCTACCTGAGCTGCACCAAAACATGAGCAACAGAATAATGAGCGGTATGAAGCTGCAGTACAAGGAGGAGAGGAGATGGGAGTGTGTTGCAGTGCAGTTTAGTGCTGAAAATCACGTCACATAAACATCAATTAAACTCTGCTTTTGATGCTATTTATTACACATTCTTTCAGCAAATGCTTTCCATTCTGTTTTGCTGTGAGTTTTAATCCGTTTTTTCATAAACCAGTGATGCGGTTTTTAATGAACATCCCCATTTTCTGAGCGTCCTCATAAAAACACCCAGGAGCCGCATTAAGTCACTGTCTGTGCAAACAGAAAATGGTCTTAATTCAAAGATATATGTGAAAAAAAATCCATATCTTTTATTGACTTTTGCTTTTCTGAGAACCAGCTGTTGCTTCAGGAGTGTTGTGGTAATGAAACGACACGGTGACCTTTTTATCAGACTCTCACCGAGACGATACCATAAAGGCACTTTGCATAACTTTAAAGGCGCCGCATGTTTACTTTCTTACTGTCAGTTGACCTTTGAGGTGCTCGACGCAGCAATGGTGAGGGTATCAGCTGAGTGCACGCTGCACAACGACCGCTTTGTTCGACACGAGCGCGAGAAAACACAATGTGCTCGTTCAATTCCAACATGCTGACAAAAAGGTCGGGTCTATTATCTATTGATTGAATCCTTTAGGCCATCGTGCAAACTTGTGATTTAGAAATGATGCTGAGGACACAAGGAATACTTAAGAAAACACACAACATCACAAGGATTATGCAGAATTGTCCCTTTGGAAAGGACAAATTATGTGCTGCAAGAGAAGAATTATCCTCTCAATCCTCCATAACTTTTTCATCAAAAATGCAATCAGACTATTATAAGTCGGCATTTGAGTTTCAGGCATTTGCTAAGAAACGATAAAGTAAAAAAACTGCTTATGTCATGGGTTGTAAAAAGAAAATGAAAGCTTGCTTTAGTAATGTCTCCTCCTCAAATGACCCTCATGCATCAAACAATTAAAAAAAAAAGCTTTTAATAAATCTACAGTCTGTTTAAGCTTGGGCGATAGCATGCAGTAGTAAAAAAAGAATAAAAAGAAGCACTTAGTGCATTAATGTGCAATCTTAGAGGATAAAAGGTAACCTCTCTAACTCCTGGGGAAGGAAATTACAGGGCAGACTATAAATTTGAGCCTGGTATGATCAGAACGACTCTGTTTGAGTGAGAAATTGCACAATAGAAATGAAGGGAAGAAAGTGGTTTGAATTAGTGTTGACCATAAAACCAAAATGCCATTTGCAGCAAACAGCTATAAAGTTTTAATACGGCACAAGTAAAAACGTGTTTTTACGTTGATTCAAGGTTAGACTGAATTATTTCAAGATAAATCACTGAAATCCTCCACACAGCTTCAGTTGTTTGATGAACCAACAGCTTGCTCTTTTCCTCTTTAGGCATCTCCTTGTGTGTCCCAAAGACACTAATGACAGGAACCGAACGAACAGCTTGCACCATCCAACCATACTGCCAAATGAGCATCGGTGGAGGGCTAAGTAATTACTGTTGCTATTAACTCAAGGAGTGTGTAAAAAGACATTTTGATCATTTTTGGTCCCACATGTTCAGCTGATGACAAGTTATTTAAAAACAGGTTGAAAAAAAGGACAATATTGAGGACAAATATGATACTTTTGTTGTGTCATTGTAGATCCGTACCACTGCATCCCACACATACTCCCAAATTGCTGATATATGGAAGGTCATTTTGGTTACCAAGCCTGGGTGTGTATTTACAGATTACATATTCTGGGTCAAACTGGGTTCCCATATGGGGAGTAATGGAAGATCCAGCAAACGTGTGTTCTTGGGCATGACACTGAACCCCAAGCTGCCTCATGATGTGCCTATTAAGTGCATGTCCTGTGTAATATGGTGATGTGTTTGTGTGTTGCATAAGTCACAATTAGCTTCAAACAAGTGGACTAACAAAGGGATTAAAGAGATGCTGCTTCTCATTTTAGGATTACAGAAATTTCATCCCATGCTTTTGCTGCATCTTCACATCATAGCATAATAGTTTCATTTTGGCTAAATAATGACACCTATCTAGCTCTCCTAATAGGAGTCTGAATCATTGCCTTTACAATCCTTAAAATATAACTTGTGAAATTAATACGGTGTAATTCTCTTTGTACAATTTAGAAGAAAATTCTAAAAAATAAAAATAAATAAATAAATGGTTTGAATATTTCTTTGTAAAAGGCAGCTTAAAAGGACAAACTTATGTTATTTACTGATATACAGTTTGAGTATAACCAGTAAGGGAAATATTAAATGCAAAATAAAGCTTTAATGGTATTGCCTCCTTTTACTGTTGAGGAAATGTTTGGTTTTATGCCCTCACCTCAGACCTCTATGTATGAAAGACTAAAAACCAATAATATAATGTTCTATTAAAAGTCCTTAATCCCTATCTGAGATGCCAGGAGTGGACTACCTCCTTTAAAAAGGTCACACAACACTCCCCACAGGTATCCCCTCTCTCTTTCAGCTTTTAGTGTATGTAAAAGGTCTGCAAAGTTTCAAATCCTCCTCTCCTGTAAAGGACACTGACCCTGAACTGGCTTAAATACCTCATTTGTAGTGCAGGCTTTCCTTCTCTTACTTATATCCCAAAAAACGAAACACATCTACATAATTCCAACAGTGTTTTCTGCACACCTCACAGAACAGCTAGGTGGAGCGGAGACAGTGTAAAAAAGTTTCTGAAGAGCAAAAGTAAAGCAGTTCCTGCTGTTGACAATTTGGCAAAGTCACAGCTTTTGCTTCCAGGAAAAACAAAAACAGGCAAAGTGGTGGAGATGGGAGTGTCTGAATGGATGATTTATGTCTGTCAAACTCCGAGATGCCTGCAGCTAAAAGCTAACTAAGCTAACTTGCCGCTAACTGACAGGAGGTAACTGGCTAACTAAGCTAGGGTGGCTAAAGCTAGACAGATACTTTATTTATCTGAAGTAAATTCAAGTTTCCAGTACAGCTAACCAAGATAACACACAGATAACACATAGTGGACATTTACAGACTTATAGAGGTAACCTTCTGAGGTGCTGCTAGCTTTAAACGGCGCACTTTTACAGGTGGGGGAGGGGGGAGAAGCCAAGGGGTTGCCATGGCTACCACCCAAAAGAGGAAGTAAAGTTATTCACTATGACTTTTCACAGAACTCGACTATATTTCATTAAGTAAATGATACATGGAGACGATAATCAGGTACATATGGATCTGGATCAGCAGCTATCGGCTTTCTTAGTACTGGAACTGGATGCATGCTGCTGTGTAAGGATCTGCCATGGTTTATTCATTTCAGACAGAAGCAAGTATTAAAATCATTTACTTTCACTATACACACACACAGGCGGGTGTTTGTGTCTGTGAAAAAAGCATCAAATAGCACATTCATACATTCTAAGATTATGAAAATACAGGTATTTCAAGTATTTGAGATTTTCTGACTAACTTTATTTTCTTTAACTTCCAAAAATGATGGAGGAATAATTGCTTTAGTGAAAGTGCAGACAAAAAATCTGAACTGAAACTGGTCAGTGACGCTATGATGCACTAATAAGAGTGGTTTGCCTCAATGCTGACAGATACAATTCTTTTTATTTTTTTTTTAAATCTGCACTGAAATCAAAAACAAAGTGGAAAAAAGTCCCCTGTAAACAACCACAGACTCAACCATTAATAAAATATGCAGGAGCTCACTTTTACTAGCAAATTCCCCCAAAAATATGATCCCAACATCTGCACTGAAATTCCTAAAGCGACAACCTTGTTTGTTATTTGTTTTCTTGTTATTTATTTTCAAACAGTAGATAAAAACTGTGTACAATGCAACAACACATGCATACTGGAAAATGCCACAATCAAGCGCCCTCCCAGTCAAAGCCACTGAAGCAACCCTGCTCAGTGATAAAGTGCTTTTTTTGCATGCATTCATGATGTCCCCACACAGGACACGCACGTCTGTCACGCTTGAATGTGAACAACAGCATCTATTCTCCACACTGGAATGCACATGCGCTGCACAATCACAGGTATCAGTTACTGTACAGTACATTAGGGAAATGCAGGAGCTGTGAAGGGCTGACAGCTTTCTGGATGACGCTCGCACAAAGACGAACAATGGCTACCGCTATGTGTGTGTCTGTGTGAAGTACAACGGCTGACTTACCTATGAAGTGATCCACATGGGGAAGCAGGCATGAAACAAAGAGGAAAAGAAAGTAATTATTAGTTCACAGATTAGATCTTTCAGGAAAAATAAGTAAAAAATGATTTCCTTCAAAGCTTTAACAAGACAACTGTGATGCACTTTGCAAATGTTAGCTCATCTTTGATCTAAATCTATTGTTAGAAGTCCCATAGCTTCATTTTTCAAACGGCAGAATCAGCGCGCCTCCTCCCATACCTGTCCTCCCCCCATCCCACCCCTCCTGGGTGTGAGGTGCTCCTTAATGATTTTTACTCCACTAGTCAAGAACAAATTAGCATCTTTGCTAGCGCTCCCACAATCAGGTCGCTCAACTGGGAATCATTTGGGAAAGAAAAATCACTTGCAAAAGTTTACTTTTCGCTGAGTTGATATCGATGGAGGGGGAAGGAGGGGTTTCCAGAGGGAAACAGACTGTGGCATAAGCGGTAATTAGCAAACTTGTAAAATAAAGCAGGGCAGGCAGTGTAATGATTGCCGATATATGTCTGATGTCCTTGTTGTGTTGGCTGGGAAACTGGGAGGGGAAAGTGGAGATGATGCAGCGAGAAGCAGCTACACAAGGACAAGATAAACTAACTTTAAAAGAAAATCCACAAGGGTGTTGATATACTTTAACCCAAATAAATAAAAAATATTAACTGAAGGTTTTCTCTGAATACTTTTCTTCTCTTTAGATACATTTTGTTGTGAACTGGTGATACATGAATTGAATAAATTGACCACAAACTACAGATTTTGAGGTAATTTATCATAAGTTTAAGCTTTTTAGGGTCTTATAAAACCACAAAGAGGACAAAATCATCCCATTATGTATTAAATAAATAAAAATGTTAAGACTTAGTGATGTTACTATAAAATGGAACACGTGTTAATGGGCAGAAAATGGCTGGTGATGCTTATCAGACTGGAAAAGCTGAATTTATGTTAAAATGTGGACATTGTGCTTAATGATAAGTAGAAAAATTAAAAGAAAGGCAAATTAAGTCTTTTCTTTAATTCAAAATAACAGATCTTCAGAGAGAAAAACAGCTTCTTTGTGAAATATGGTAGAGGTAGCATTATAGTTTAGTAGTTTTTGTTACATTTTGACAAAGACAGACATGTTAAAGCACATACACGACCCAGACATGACATATACAATACATTTATGACATTTTTCATCCCTTTATGGTAAAAACTTTATTAAAAATTCTGTGGAAACAATCAGATTTTTGTCCTCTGCCCTTTAATAAACACCAGAAAGCAGAAAATTATGCATAAAGATTAATAAATGGTTAATATCCCTTAAAAAAATTATATATTTTTTTATATAAATGTTATGCAAGGAAAAAAATAAAAGCCTCATATTTAAAAATGTTGCATTTCTTAACTCTATTTCGTGGCTTGGCTCTTTAAGGGGCGGCAGGTTCAACGGTGGCAGAGCTTTGTTTACTGTTTTATGTCACCTGTATAAACTCACAAGCACTTTGCTGTGAGAGGTTTTACATTTTCACTGCACACTAAACAAAACTCTTCATTTGCAGAGACAATGGAAAACACACTGTGATCTTCAGTGAGGTATAAAAAGCCGGGAGCCAAGTCGGGCATGGAGTAAGAAAAGGTGTTTGTGGCGTACAAAACAAAGACGAGCACATGAAAAAAAAAGAAGGAAGATGGCAGCATAATAGATCTAAGAGAAGTCGACATCAAGTCAAGGGTTCCTTCGACGGTTTCCAATGCATCAAACTTGACACCTTTGGCGGCCGCTTCTGTCCATGTGTCTTTTTTCTTGGCCGTGACACAACCGCATACTTCCCCCAATCATCCCTGCTACTTCCACTTTGATGGCTGTCGTTCATCTTTGGCCTGTCAGCTCTGTGTGGGGATTTGATGGCCGTCGGCCTGACAGGGAGCAGAAAATGAGTGAGGTGGCAGGGCCGAGGTAAAGAAACCTCCCTGGAGTCTTAGAATAATCTCAGATCCGATCTCTTTTGCTAAAACAAATAACCTATAAAGAGTTAATCCAAAATGCCTTCATACTATTACCCCCGCTTTGCTGCATCCTGCCGATTGTGATATTTACATGACTATTGTGTCAAACCCCGTCTCCCAGGGGCTGGAATTCCCATTCCTTTCCAGGATGGCAATCTTTTCTGAGATTGTATGTTGTGACTGGATCACGGGAGCTATTTACTCTACTTGCATCAAACCCAATCCGAGGGACGTTTTGTCCTGCTGTGCACCTTCAGGACAATGACCGCAAAATGCCAGTTCCAGTTTAACGCTTTCCATTCATCAATATCGGTAAAAACAGAATTAGATAAATCTATTTTTCTGCACATCCAAATAGTTTTTCATGTATTTAAACATTATTAAACCAAAGTCGGTATTACAGTAGCTAATATGCAGCATTACAGCATAAATGTAGCATGGCAGCAATATCTATATGAAAAAAAATCCTGAAATTAAATGTTTGAATTCTTCCTTTAATAAAAACAATTAGCGTTGCATTGGAAAGCATGATTTACGATGGAGGCACGGTGGCGCAGTTGATTATCACAGTGGCCTCACAGCAAGAAGGTTGCATGTTCTCCATGTGTTAGCGTAGGTTCTCTCTGGGTTCTCCGGCTTCCTCCCATTAGGCTAATTGGAGACTCTAAAGTACCCATAGGAGTGAGTGTGAGTGTGTGTTGGCCCTGTGATGGACTGGCGACCTGTCCAGGATGTACCCCGCCTCTCACCCGTTGACAGCTGGGATTGGCTCCTGCCCATCCAGGACAAAGTGGTAGAAAATAGATGGATTTACGATGGGATTTAACCCTTAGCTTGAAGATGTCCCAGACATAACCAATTAATAACTTTAAAGCCTCGTAAACGATCAGTTCCTTAATTACTGCAATATACACATCAAATGAAAGCTCAAAGTCTCATCTGTGTTCTAAAGCGTATGACTTTTAATCAGTATTAATTACAATGATTCAGATAGCTGTGGGTGAAACTAGAGGCTGTACCTTTACAAAGAGCAAAGCTTGTACTTAACAATACAGCAGTAATTCTAAAATCAGAGGGGTCATGTTACAGGCGCTTTTGCCAGAATGACCCCGATGGATACGGGGATTGTGCTTCTGTGGAATGAGCAACGAAGTGAAACTGTGCCAAACCTCATCGCAATATTCTTCTGATGATGTTGTTGAAGGTCAGCCATCACGATTGTGTTGCTCATGCTAGCAAGAACAGAACGCTGGGTTGAGGTCTGGATTTATTTAATGCGATTCACCCCAAATTTGATTTCCCGTAAACTGTTATCCCCGACATTGTTACACGCAAGCTATCCAAAAGGGGGAAAAGTTTTGCAAGTCACTGAATTTGAGAAGCAAATTGTGTAAAATGTTCGTCTAATGCTGCAAATAAAGCTGTAAAACCGTGTTTATATAGCAGAATGAGTCCACCATCAAAGCTGATCAATGCAGAAACATATAGATGCAACATAGCAGTTATGGATTTTTTGCTAACTTTACTATTAAAAAGCAAAGCAAAAATTATTTTGCATCAGTTTTATATAAAAAAAAAGAGAAAAAACTGAAGAATAGAAGGAAAAAAAATCAGAACAACAACCCAGCAAATAGACAGCTCCCTCTTTGCTGTGTCGCTAATGTGGCTTCAAAGAACCGCCAAAAAGTCAACAAAAACCTCACCATAATTTAAGCTTCTTCTGTAGCATCAGGTTGGCGGAAAAAACCCCAAACAAGGAAAGAAGCTTTGAAGAGGCAGCTGAGACCAGCAGCAAGGTGCTCCTTAAATGATCAAGCAACAGCGGCTGAATAAGACAACACCAATTTTCTGCAGCTCGCAGGCCGCTCTCTCCATCCCGCCTTAGAAAAAGAACCTTCCCTCTGAGATGACTGTGACGAATGTGATTAGAGCCGACAGCCCGCTCCGTAGATGCAGGACACGAGACAGATAGTGCAGCCTCGCTATCAATAAATAACGTTTCTGGAGCCATCCATTAACTGATTACAGCCCATGAGAATAATTCAGTTTAGATTTGTTTGGAGTAGGAACAAAATTACCTGCCCGCTAAACATGAATGGCAGCCTGAGATAGCTGCAGATCTTCAGGTACCAGCCGTAACTAATCACTACGGAAACACCGCAGGGCGTCGGGATTCATTTGAGCTGGGAATATGAAGGACGGATGAAGAGCAGTAATCAGACGAGGTCCTGCATTTAAGACCTCTCACCTCCCGTAATGTGCTACAGAACACATTATCCTTCACCCATCTGCCATATTTACCTTCTCTCCAAGCACACTGAGGGCTCATTAAGAGACAAACCCCGAAGCCAAACTTTGAGGACATTGACGTGTTCTGTAAGAGGTATTTAGACGAAACCTGGGACAACAGCTTTTCCCATCACAAATGTGCAAACTGAGTATTTAGCTGCTGCAAGCTGCTATTGACAGAAGCAGATAATTGGGTTGGTAATGGAAACAATGCTGCAGGTAGCACTCTGCAGAGACACTGCAGGGGATTTGAATATGATGAAGTGAAGCGCTGATTGTGGCTTGTTGAAATGCTGTCAATGTGCCATTTTCTCCCCTTCAATCTATAATCCCCCCTTTTGCTCTGTCAGAGTAGTGTTGATGGTGTCTTATTATGTCAAAATCCACTAAAACCTACAAATTATTACAATACTATCAGGAAAAAAAAAGGGAACAAAGCTTTTAATCAGCTGATGATATGACAATAATCAGATGTGTGATGGAAGTAAGACTTAATAATTATGTCAGGAATAATTATCTTGATTACTTTGTTCAACATCATGATCCTGGATCCAATTACAAGCATTTATCTTTGTTTCCAGAGCAGGATTTTCTCACTCTTTTATTGCTATTCCACCTCTGTTCTGGCAATTACAGGTCGCAGCTTTGATCCGCTCCTGCTGACGATTGAATTTAATGACTGATTTTGGTAACAAAGGTAGACCTGACTCCACTCTTGCCACAGAGCAATTTATTTCATCTGCAACACAGAACCGGAGCCGGTCTGGGCAGAAAAACAAAGGCTTTTCATGCAGGAGGTGATCAACGATATGATGAGAGCCCTTTATTAGAGTTTAATGTTAGGATAGACGATAAATAAATGCTAAATTCTGCCATATGCAGTTGTACCTTTGGGTAAAATTAATCCTGCGCCTGTCTATGTGCACATGTGAACACCTTTAATCATCTCTATGTGAAGCAGCACGTTCACATCACTCTTTTCAAACAGGTTTGGGGAGATGTTTGCAGCTCACGTGTCTGTTTAATTAGCAGTTTTTAGCTTTTAATCCATTTATTTCACAATAAACATTTATGTAGAAATATTTATAGCAACTACGCTTTTACTTTTATAAAATGAGCTGCAAAAACAGAGTAATCCAGAAGAAGTGTTGTTTTAATAATAATAATAATAATAATAATAATAATAATAATAAAATCCCTTCCTGGCAATGTTATTTGCAGAGAAGCTCTTTTTAGCTTCTTACCCAAGAAATTGTCATCATAAAATATTGCCATGCTGCATTATTATAACCATGAGCACAGTTTAATGGAACAAAGCCAGTTCACACAATCAGGTCTTAAAAAAAGGATTAAAATAAACTGAAAACTTTTATTTTGATGTAAAAAAAAAACAATGTCGCTTTACTGGTTTATAGAAACGTGCAGCAAATGTGCTAAATGTAAAAGTTCATTTCAGACTAGTTGAGCACATGCATAAGCAGCAATAATTCATTTTTAATCTGATTATCCAGAATATATATATAAAAAAAAAAACTATTTTGATGTAATTTTCTTGTTATCATACCTTCAGAGTGACTCCCAGAGGTGGGACGAAGTCATTGTGTAGCAAGTCACAAATAAGTCCCAAGTCACGACTGGCAAGTCCCGAGTCAAGTCCCAAGTCAAGACAAAAAGTCCAGAGTCAAGAACAAGTCCTAAACACTGATTTTCAAGTCTCAGCCGAGTCACCATGAGATCTTAATCAAATTATATTTTTGTTATAAATATTGAAATA
>JBAMIG010000026.1:7006470-7031038 GCA_037177335.1 Kiunga ballochi | reverse complement strand
CCCGTGGTGATCGGAGCACTGGGTGCCGTGTCCCCCACACTGGAAAAGTGGCTCCAACAGATACCTGGAGAAACATCAGACATCTCTGTCCAGAAGAGTACAGTACTAGGAACAGCTAAGATAATGCGTAGGAGGGAGGATTTATATATATATATATATATATATATATATATATATATATATATATATTTACACAAAGAACCAGCAGTAAAGAACAAAACCCCGAATGTGGTATTTTGCAGACAGTTTTTTCTTTCCTGTCTCACATGTTGCTTCTGGCCTGAGGCTATGCCATTAATGAGGCTTAATGAGATACAGAGTATTAGTGCTGGGTGGGTCATCACTGAAGTAGAAAATCAGTTGTGTTTGGTACCTCTACCTTTGCTTGCAGCATTAAAGTCACCTTGACATATGAGGCATTGTTCCTAATCAGCGTGTCACCTTGGCCTTAGATTGTGTATGCTGCACCTCCTCACCATCCATCCACCTGAAACACTTTTTTGCTTTCAGAAGAAATCAGGGGTTTAAGGGGTAATAACATCCTACGTATCATATCATAAGGGTGTTGGGGTCAGGGACAATAAAATCCTCGTTGGCTTGATTTATTATAGTGACTGTGACTTTGTGCTGATGGATGGCTAATGGGGCCTGCTGGGCAGGAAAGAAAAATCTCTATTTTGATGCTTCGATATGTTTTTGTGTGTGCATCTGAATTACAGCTCACCATTCAACCGACTGTTCTGTAAGCATGCATCCCTCACGCTTTGATGATTTTCATGTTCAACTGTTTGGAGTTTTGTGTGCTACTGCATGACTAACAAGGATTTTCTCCCAAACATTAATAGCAGTCACAGGCTGGCAGAGCTCCACTGAGGCACTGATGCATCTGTCGTCTTTGCCATCTCTTTCCTCAAGCCCTCAATCAAACAGACAGAGCAGCCTGCATGTGGCGGAAGCACACCACAGAAATGAAATGCAGACCTGTAGCGCTCAGCTGGAGCGCCGTCCTTAAAGACTATGTAAACAAGAAATTTACATAGTTGGTAGGTCAATGTTGATTCTTATAATGTGAAATAAGGTTTGGGAGTTTTGCTGTTGTCATTTGGTTTACAGTTATTATTTAAGCATAACATATGAATGAAGCTTTATAGATTTTGTGACAAATAATATTCTGGTAAGCAATTTATGGTTAAAATGATTAATTAATGTCTAAGCTGAGGAAAATATATTCCAAAATGCCTTTTCTTTTGTTTGTCATTTTAAATAACAGAAATAACAAGGACATTCAAGGTTATTTGCTTATTTTTACCTGTTTTTTTAAGAATGTAGCAGCTAGCAATACACTAGCTAATCCTTAGTGCAATCCTTGCTTTTTGTTTGTTATCTGCAATAAAACTATTCACACATCAGCTTCTTGCTTCCAAACATTGCATTTGAAGTCATCGTCGACACCTGTTAGCTCTGTCCTTTCAGCTGACTAAAAGTACAATTATAATGTCCTGCTTTAAATTATTTAAAGGAGCATTTTTAAAGATTATACCATAAACCATGGCTAAGCGTCCTCTTTAATACTCCAGTCATGACACAGTTGAGGTAACTGTCTTCTGTTAAATAAAAAATAAAGAAAGAAGAAATATGCAATCTTTTAGCTTATAAGTATAATACTGTAGGGTCTGAGCAGCTGATGCATAATCATTAAATGATCTTTGTGGGTGAGGGAATGTAAGTAATGAAGACAAACTCAATCTGCACTGAGCCGGCTAGCAAAACATTTAATGTTTTAATTACATTATTATCAGATTTTGTATTGAATTATTCCAAAGCCATTGAAATATCAAGTGCTAGCTCTCAGTGCCCACTCGGATGGTTAAAGTTCATTTCTTTGTTTACTAACATTTTTAATGATGCTGCTAATTGGCAGCAATCAATGCAACTCTTTGCACCAATATTAATCTTTTATATAAAGTCAAGGAAAGGTTAAATCAATAGTTTAAATCATTCAAATACAAGTTTATTTCACTATATAGAAATTTTCTGATGCCGTTTGGTTTTATTTGGTTTATTTTAGTTATTTGGTGCCGCTGGTTCCAATAAGGAGTGTTAGCGTCTCCATGTGTGTCTACCACTGATTTACTGACATCTTCATCAAGACAGTCACCATAACTGTCTTCAGGCTGCTTCTCACTTCTCAATCTTCACCAGGCACAACTTGTTACCCTTAATAAAAGTAAAATCTTTCTCATTTTTCTTGCTCACACAAGTGTCCTGCTGTTTCATGGTCTGCTGCTTTTACCTATCTGGTGCTTAATGGTGATCTAGCAAAATACTACATGTCCATTATCTTGCACTTAAACGTGCATTAGATGAGGCCCTCCTCTTATTAAATTAAAAAAGGGGGGGTGGGAAAGAGGCCTGCACGTATCTATATTCAGGCACGCTTTCATTTTTTTTTTAAATCACAGATGCTGCAGGAGACGCATGAAAACCTTTCAACTCATTCAGTCTTTACACCTCTGAGTAGTGCTCCAGTGAGGTGGGTAGCAGCCAATGCTTCGCCTTGCAGCAAACAATGGCTTACTGTCAGCTACGAGAAGCAAAAGAAGCTCGTTTACCTGACAGCAGCAGAAAGAGACCCTTCATGGAGGGGTAAACGGATAGCTGGCGTGAATGTTGTGGCTGAGAGTCGGTAAAATCAGCCGGTGATGTTGTTTGTTCTTTAAAGCCATCCTTTTCATCGCAATGCATCTGAAGAGTTGCTCCTGTCTCTTTGGCAACTTTGGGAGTTTTAAACAGAACAAAACCAGGAAGTTGATGAAGTACGGAGTACACTTATACTGCAGCAGAGGAATGAGGATAAGAACATGCAATACAACATGCTAATATGTAGAAACAATAATTACAGGAAGAGGATATGTATCATGTATTTTCATGCCAAGTCTCCTGTCCAGTTGATCAGGAGTTTAAACCTCTAAACCTACTTCTTTTCATTTATATCTTTATTGACATAAAACTGGATGAAAATGTCTGAGAGGTGTGCATTTAAGGATGTATTTAACCAGTAAGTATCTGTTAGATATCTATACAGGTCATAGCTTATTCAGTGGCAGGTGTGTTGCTTAAAATATCATAGGAAAATGCATATAACAGAGATTTCTCATCCATGCAGGCAACATATCCGATCAAATAGGAGTCAAGTTTTCTTGTTCGCTTCTTGATGATGTTTAACTTTCAGTCTGAAGAGTAGTTTTGATGGAGATGGTGTTGTATTCCTCTAAAGGCTCCTTTATGTTCCTTGCTAAGCATCACTGCTATGCTTCCTCTTTGCTGGCATGATTAGGATGTCAGTTTAGGTGATGATGAAGGAGATCATAATGACGTGCATTCTCAGAAAAGAGGTATAAAAACAGCAGCACAGTTGTCTATCGGGCTATTGAATACATTATGGCTACTTCATGTGCAAAACTGGCCTCGTTGAATTCCTCTGTTCGCTGTGTTGGGCTATGCAGTTCTCTGATAACAGACCAAATTATGCACAATAAGGACACAGAGGACAGACAGAAGCCTGTCTTTGCTTGAGTATATTTAGCATGGAGCACAAATTAGCCTTGGCCTCAAGTGCATAGTGAGTCGAAAAACAATGGCAAACTAAATCTTTATTGGTTTCACTGGTATTTAGGTGAGCTCTCCCACAAATGAAACATCGTAGATAAACTAAAGCCAATCCAGCAGCATTAGCCCAACCTATGCTGGATAAGAGGTGGTAAGAAATAAGAAAGTAATACTGTGGTTTTAAGATGCATGCTTTCAACCTTTGTTTTCCAAGCTAAGAGAATAATGAGCCATGAGATACGGAAAGCAGAAATGCAACAAAGAGTTTTGCAACTATACATGAAATGGTATTCCCAGACTTTTCAGTGCATGTAAAGGGTTTTACTAACTAACTGATTTCATTTTAGCCAGATCAGCAATTTAAATAAAAGATCACAAGCAGACATGTCGCGTTACACCCAAAGCAAAGATTACGGCTGTCAAACAGGTGGTGCGCATCCCCACCAGCAACATCTTTCAACGCTGCCACCAAACGCACAAACACGGCTAACCTCTCTTGTGAGACACAACTGGAGCACAAACATGAATAGATAATTGGGGTCACAAACCGTACGCGGCACCGAGAGGGCATCGGCCCCGTTTACGTGCAGATGTCCCGGGGTTAATTTAAAAATTGAACACTTCTCCAGGGTCAGTGTTCAAATTCTCCCCCATCAGCAGACCCATAAACATGCACGCCTGCACTCGGCTTCATTTGCATCCTTAAACGCCGCCCGTCTTGGTGTATGCTAATGGCGGGTTGGAGAAAGGGGAGCGGGGACGGCGCGAGGCTGAGAACGTGCATATGCGTAACGCTTACAGGGCAGTTCTCCCTGCAGACCATGTGCTGTTCTTTAAGCCAAGCTGAGCATCAGCACTTCCCCTCGAGCGGGCCGAGGTTAGCGTTTCGACTCCAACACTTCACCTTCCTGTAGCAGCTCTCCAGCAGGTGAAGGGGAGTTAGAGGAGGGGTACTGCCAAGGGTTTGTGTCTGTGTTTGTCGAAGGGATAGACAGAAAGGAGCGGATGGAGGTCAAGTCTGTGTATGAGAGCATCTCTGTGCTAGCTCTTCAAAGTGAATGACTAAAGCTGTGGAAAAGATGCCAGAAATTACCGATGCAGCCACGGTGGGAACAAAGCTTGGAAACACCTTCATTGTCTGTTTTCACTGATCAAACTGGGAAGAATCATCCTTCTAGTGTTAAAATTTAATGAGCAAATCAAGTCTCAATCAAAGATGCACCCATTTCCCTTAGAGTGGAATCAGAAAAGATGGATGTTGGTTAAGTGTCTCCACTTGGGACTGGATTATTTCCTCATTGTTGTTTAATTCATATTAAACAAGAGGAACGTCAGGACAAGAAGTCAAAGCTTTCTCTTGGTTTAAACTCAATAAAAAGTCATATTCAGAAAGCCGGACGTCGAACACTAATCAGGTAGAAGCATGTAATGTGAAATCATAATGCTTCTCTTTGCAACTGGAGTCACTGAAGCAAACCTTTCCTACAACGTGATGACAAAGATTAACGAGCTTTATTTACAGCCACGCTTGCCGCCATCTTCCTCCGACTCTTACTGGCGGCTTTCATGTTTATCAACGCCAGCAGGGGGTTGTCACTTCCAAAGCAAACGCTGCATATCTTTCTGGCATTTTATGATAAGACCCAATGAAATAATCCTCATGAAATAAAAAATGATTAAAGAGTTGCGTTTCATTGCTTGAGAGCGAGTCGCGCTTGTCCGTGACATTTATTGCGTCCGTGTAAAAGTTGGAGTGAGCGACATAAAACGGGCTTTGTGGGAGCTCGGCAGGACACCACTGCCAGAGTCCATTTGGGAGTTATGAGCCTGACAAACACAGAGTTTTACAGCGTAATTAAACATTCAAACAAGAGCTTTAATATTAATGAATCCCACTCATCTCTGTGGTAATCAACACTTTTACCAGTTCTTTTTGCTCTTGGTTGATTTCCATAGATTACCTCTGCTCGATAATGCCTTCAAACATGAAGCACGAAGGACGACTCAGATCTGAGCGAAAACACTAATCTCGTCCCTGTTTGATCTTGATGAACCATCTTGTCAGATTTGAACAAACACACTAATCATTGTGACTTTTCATTCAGTCTGACGGAGGAAAAAAAAAAGCTAATCGAATCAGCCGAGCGGATTACACAGCTTCCACGTTTTCCTTGAAGGCGGGAAAACATGGGAAAGTGACGCCGTGGCTTCTGTTGTGATTTGTGCGCAAGTGAGCAGTTAAAAATAAACCGGCTCCCGCTAAGTGCTGATGATGGCTCAGAGAAAATCAAAGTCAACGCTAATGGCATCCTGTTTGCTCCAAGGGTTTGATTACCAGCATGGGGTTGATCTGTCGCTCTCTTATCCTGCAGGGACCCTTGTACTCAGGATTACACAGCCTATGCATGTTTTGGGGGGTTTTGAGAGGCTATTTTAACTAATCAGAGTGAATTTGAGTCGTTTGTGCTGACAGTGTTGCAACAGCCCACATTTAAATTGGGACAAATGGCTACTTTAAGCACTCCACGGTCCTTTTCAGAGACAGAAAACCCAAAGCTGCAACAATATGAGACAAGGTTAAAACAATCTGCGTAACAAGATGACACGGCGGTGAAAGGTGTCGTGTCAAACTTGAGGACACAGCGCCACGCTGCGACTCACCTCCAAGCCTCACCGGCTTATAAAGGCTTATTTTTTTTCCTTTTCTGTACACGCACACACACACATGCACTTGGCTCAGGACACTAAGGGGCATGCTTCTCCTGTGAGAGAGGTGCACTGGTGCCAAATGTGTCACCGACTCTGAAGTTGCAGCTTTCTGCCACAGCCAACTGGCAGAGAAACACTTCCAGCCATTTCACCTGCCTGCCTTGAGATGCTGTGTTCCTGTCAGAGTCCTACATTCCTGTCAAATCTTTAAACCGGTCCTCCTACGTTTTCCTCCCTTCGCGCCGCTTGTTCAGCCGAGACAGACGTGGAAAAAACGAGAAAAAGAGAAAGAGTTTGCGCCTGTGTTTTTCATGTCATCCTCACAGCTACAGGAAAATAGCAGCACAGAACATCCGCCCCCTTCACCCATTTGCTATTGTTGCTGACAGGGCCCGAGAAGAACTGGGCTCGGGAGGCGCCGAATACGAGAAAGCCACATTTCAGGCCTGTGTCTAGCTGCAGAATGCAAAGGGAGATTTAGCACTGGCAGCTGGACGTCTCCCCTCCCTCCAGCCTGCCTCCTGGCTGGTCTAAGCTAGAGGGAAGACCATCTGGGTCAAAAGACGTGTGATCTCCCACCTGCTGGGGGCCCAGTGGGAGCTGGGAGATGAGATGACAGGGAGATGGATCAAAGATGAAGACAAAACAAGCAGCGAGACAACCTGACATGTGGAAGGGAAGGTGAGAAGACAAAAAGAGCTAGTGAAAATATGACATCTAACCTGCTATCCCCTTTCCTGTATGACTTCCATGTCAGATTGTATCTGTTCAACTTGCAATGAAAAAAAAAAAAAAATTAAAAACTTCTTTTTTTTTTTGCCTTATTAAAGTGAAATTTTACCCCATTGTGCTTTCAAAGTCTTTTAACCCCAGATTACTGTATTCTCACACTATAATTTTTCATCCTGATGCAATCTATTGCACAACCAAACTATTTAGCATTTCATTTAAATATGCAGTGTAGCCAAGGAGACTTCAGCAGAAGTCTGTCAAAAAGGGAGAAAGCTGAAAACAAAGGATGTTTTTAAATGTTTTGATTAAGTTTCGTAAACCAAACCAAACAGGGATTTAGACAGAAAACTCCACATATTTATCTTTCCTTGTAGCAAGATCATCTTGGCATAAGTGCCCTGGAGGGTATGGGGAAATTAACATTTTAATAAAGGTTGGCACCAAAACCTTGATAAGAATGTTTATGCATTATATACAGAAGTGGAAACAAAATATTACCAACACATTCAGTACATTTCTGCCAATACCCCCATCTTACTCCCATTACTGATACTTTAACCTCTTCCTCCTACATTAATTTCTGCTCCTAAACTGTCACACATTTTATCAGTTTGTATTTAATAACCAACTAATCAAGGTTTGAGGTAAACTTTATTGTTCCACAAGTGGGAAATTTGTTCTGGGCCACACAATGCTCAACATGATACTAAAAATACATAAGTAAAAAAAAATATATATATATATATTTATTATATATTTATTTATATAATTATAAATGATTAATATATGCTGTTCTAATCCTGATCCTCATTATTTCTTCATTCTGAATAACAATTAAATTACAATTATTTCTTCATAATCTTTGCTTTGCTGCCATGTTGGTTTCTCAAAAACCACATTTTTAATAAAATGTGTCGTTTTATTCAGATGAGAAATGACAAGTAATTTTTTCATCTTAATTTCCAACTTTAGAGGAAAATGCTGAACTTCTGCATAATAAATAACTATTACCCTGTATTAATGGCTCGCCATGTAGATGCACTCTCCTAGACAAACATGATCTCTATTGGCTTTAAAATGTTTAAATTGACATTTAAAAGCACCAAAAAAGAATTAATTAGTTACATAGTTTATGCAAACTGATCACTGGCATTGATTTCTGGTTACTGGACACCCAAAAGCTCCTAAAAATGACGTCATATTTGAACGTTTCAACACAAACTGGTGCATCTTTATCCCATCTGAGACTTGTAATGCACATTCTGTGAAGCAGAGCTTTGAAATCTTAGTGGGGTCTAACTAAGTAAATTACTCCAACTCGTGTGACTTCTTTTAAAAATAACCCAGCAGTAATGCTAATTTTCTGCTGTCATTAATATTCCAACATGACGCAAACATCTTCACACACTTCAACCATATTTTGCTCCAACTTGTTGCATGCTGGTTGTATCCTCGTTCTGGTTTCTTCCTGCTCATGTCTCCTCATCTCGAGTGGGTTTAATAGACTCCTAACTCTCCACAAGCAGCTCGCTCAGCTACTCAGTCCATCAGTCGAACACATTCTCTCTCAAGAATGATATTCTGTCCGTAGTCTTGAAGGTATCTGTCAGCTTACCTAATTGTGTCTCTGAAACATTCCCAGTTGGGGACTGGTGACCTCAGATCTGGGCCATTTGTCCGTCACATCTTAAATTTGTCTGTGATGCTTAAAATCTGGCTTTAAATCTTGTAACCCATGAAACCTGCACAGCATTGCTTTGTTAGCCTGCAGTGAGAGAACCATCATTCCTTATATGTAAAGAAAAGAGATGTAATTCTCCATATAACATCAACAGAAATCCATTTTCTTTATATATAGGCAAATATCTGATTTAGAAAATAGCAATTCCTCATGTGAATCCAGTTTTAACTAAACTTAAAATGTACTCCTTCCAAAGTCAGAGCACACTGTAGCTGTGAGAACAAAATACATCACACACTACCACTTCTATATACATCACCATAAAAAGCAAGGAGAGAGTGCACGGACACATTTCCACACATCGCAAGTGTCCTTCCTGTGAACCTTGTCGTCACAGTCTGGGGACAGTGGCCTCAAGGTTCAGCGGTGAGCTTGTTGTGCCAAGGTCTCCTTTTCCAGTCTCAGACCAGCTGAGCAAATCTGTACGGGGAAATTGAATGGGAAACGCTTTCCGCTCCCTTTACATTTTCCATAGAGGTGCCCTTGAGCAAGACACAGAACCCCGTTTTGCTCCGAGGGAATAACTGAATGGCCAACAGTGGTAGAAGGCAGTTATACAGGGCAGCGACGGTGTCACAATGTGTTAAAGTATGAGTGTGAAGGAGGACAAGAAGATGAGAGCAAGTCAGGAATCCCTCGGCGAGTGCTTCGCCGTTTTCCTTTTGTTTGTTGTATTTTTTCTGCTACAGCAAGTCGCTGTGATGAGAACAAGTGGAGGCGAGTGATTTTTCTTTTCTTTTAGAGGAGCAAAACGTAAAAAGGAGGTCAAACGATATCAGGAGAATGATGAGTTCAAGGACAATCCGATGCCCCACTGCTGCCTGCCTGCCAGGAGGAAGAAGAAAGGCAGAGTAGGAGTTCAGAGTGAAATCAAAGAACTGAAGGATATTGTTACAAGAAAACATGAAGGTAAAAGAATACAGAAATACTAAAAAGGTATTCAGTAAGAAAAAAAAATTAAGACGTAGCAGTGAGAATCAATTTTACAAAATAACGCTGACACTTAAATAAAACCTGGTAATAAGCTGGAGGTGTTTAAGTGTGAAGGTAATTTCCACTCTAACTTATTAGCGACAAACCCCATCCCTTTTATTCTTTCAAATATTATGCCTCATTATATCTGCATAATTACCAGCAAACACATAAACATGATATTTAGGGAGCTGCTGATAAACCCGTAATCAGAACGCCACTGAAGACCCACATCCCTAAGAACAAAAATCAATGATCCACAGGAACCACACTGTACCGAGCAGCAGATTCATGCAGTGCAACTGAGCGCGCCACAAATCAGCAGAGGCAGATAGACAACAAGAGGCCATGCGAGCATTGATGCGAGCAGACAGGGCTTTCTCACAGCCGGGATGCACAGGAATTAAGCTCAAAGAGGCTCGTTGTGAGCTGACACACCTGTTTGTTCTGCAGAGCAAGATCTCAGCATGATGATCGGCCCACCCACACAGTACAGTAAAGCACTTCAGACGCTTGGACTCTGCTTATTTGCTCAGGTGCAAGGTCTCTGTGATGCATTTTACGTTTATTTACAAATTCATATTCATAAAACCAGATTTTACTAGAATATGATAAAATACTTGAGAACTAAAAGGTTTTTTTCAGATATAAAAACTACAAAACAAACAAAATTAAGGATTTAAATTAGTCTGATTTAGAACTTATTTTATTTGCTCATTTATAAAAAGTTAAACTGAGCAAACAAACTCTCTAAAAACAGTTTAATGCTAAATTAAGAATTACTAAATTATTTTACATGTAATTTACTCACCAGGGTAAAATAACTTGCTTGTAACGTGCTCTAGAAAACATATTTGGATTGTTGATTCGATACAGTATCATGTGCACACTACACTTTATCTTGATGCTGTGCCGAGTAAGACTGCCACAATATGGCAACAAAACACTTCCACTGAGTTCCATAGGAACCGCTTATTCCTATGAAAGGTTGTGAGTAGCTGGAGCCGATCCCAGCAATCACTGGGGAAGAGGCGGGGTACACCTTGGTAAGTTCACCAGTCGCTAGCACTCCTAAGGACAATGTTCAAAAACCTCTATGAAGACGGAAATCATTGGAGAAACGGTTCCCTTCCCGGATCCGGATCAACTGGACCCCCTTCAGGAGTCAGGCCTGGTGATGAGGCACAAAGACCAGCTTCGCAAACAGGCCTTTGTCCATGGGGCCTAATCGAGTTCAGCCCATAAGGAATACAGGAACCACAATCCCGATCATCGGCTTCTAAAAACGGGCTTTACAGACAGGGAACGTCACCTCTCTGGAGTCTGAGCTGGTTCAGCTAGGACAGAGGACGTGATGGGTTGGGGACAATCCTCTGAACCTGCTTAAGAACAGGCGATTCATAGATGATCTGAAGGGACTCGTACTCTTCTCTATCAGCAGAGCTGTTGGACCCACTTTGGCTGTGGTGGCCTTTAAGTTTCTTGCAGTCTCGTTTCAGTTTCTTTAACTTTCCCCTCATTTTTTCCTGCCCTACATTCAGATCCGCTTGTTTGACAGCTGTTTTTTCACACAGGCTGCCGTTTTGAGTCGCGCTGAATGTTGTCCTCGGTAAACATGCTCTTACCTCCATTTCTAAACTATCAAAACACTGAAGTTTGTGGAAGTAAAATAAATATGTCAAAACAAGCCACACAATGCAGAAAATGACATGTAGGCAGCTTGAAATAATAACCCGACAATTTTGACTTGATGCTCACAACATAGTTATTTTATATGTCACACATAAAATAACTAGCAATACTCAGAGTATATCTAATATACCACCAACCTCTATGCTGTTAGATATCTTATTTACAATCTAAAGTGTGGATTTTAGTCATTGTTGCTTTTATACTGAAGGAAACAATAAAAACCCTGTAATTCTACTAATGTATTTACATGATTTCAATACAAAACATGTTCCTTTTGCAACTACAACCACTTGCAATCAGTATGTTTTTTTTTATCAAAAGAATCTTAGAAATATTGGCAATTAAAGAGCTTTTTCTTACATATGAAATGTGCAACAAGCACTATCAGATAATGCAGTTATGAAATGATATGGAAATCTTTCTGCGCAGAAAGCATGGTCAGAACGTTTGTCATGTTCAGATGTCGTCTCATTGCAAATGCATTAAAAGTTCATTTTTCTCCACCCTAACAGACCCTGATTATGTAATCTGTTGGATTAATTTAAATCACACAATTTGTGAAAAAAGAATTCCCCACCCCTCAAAGAAATTACAGCTTAATTCGGGCACATGATAAAAAGTGCTATGAGAAATCCATGTCAAGAGAGCCATTTCACATATAACTGTTAAAAAGACGCATATAATCCAGGACATGATGTATGTCGGGAGTTTTGCCTGAAAAATACTTCAGTATAAAGCTTCTCCATGATGGTATCAGTGAGCTGACTGACTGATATGCAGATTAACAGCAACAGACACCTGTATAAACACCTATATGTGCACCTGCATAAATTTCAGTCTAATGGGTCAAAACACACACAATGCAACACCCCCCTCCTTCCCCATCCCCCCTCTGCTATTTTACATACCACTTAAAGAAGTGTAAATTAAAATAGAAGTATTGTAGAGTGTCACACAAACACAAAGAGTGAGATGATAAAGGTGAGTAAATTCTGTTAAAGCCCAGATGCAGACAGTGGGAAATGATTGTGGATTATGTGGTTGGGAAAGCAATCTCTATTTTCATTTTTGCATCTGAGCACTGGTTTAACTCGCTTTCTGAGACACGGGGAGCTTCTCTAACTTTGCGATAAAAAGTGACCAATCAACAGCCTATAACAAGCAAGCAGCTCCATAAAAATGCTATTTTAACAGTAGTTATGTTCATTACACTTGGTTAAAGTAGGGTTCCTCCTTTGAGTTTGTTTTGCTGAATAAGGTCCTCTTAGATAAGTTATGTTGTAAGATTTGACTCTCCCCTGCTTTTCTCCCAGCCTTTTAATTTATATTTAACAAGTCAAGACACAAAAAGTTCTAACGTATGACCGCGTTGCTGCTAGCAAATGCTAACCCATGTAGCTACATAGACGAAGTTACACGTTTGCTCTTCACATGGCAACAGCAGCCATCTTGTGGCCTTCTTGTTGCCAACAGTGATAATGTTGTTTCTCCACCAGCCACATGGAAGTGTCCCAAAAGTTTCCATTTCGCAACCCATATTGTATCATTTAGCATTTGTATACAATGTGGTGGAGTTTCGCAAGTTCAACAAGAGTATTTATTAGCTAAAATAGGGATTAGCATTTAGCTTCAATAAATAGCCCATTCTTGTATGATCATTAAGGTGACAAAGATTCTCACAGAGACATCCTTTAAGACTGATATTAAGATATAGTCATTAACTCTGGAATTTCCTCACTAATGTAATGTTGTATTCTTTTATTAATTAATACTAACCGGCCATTGATAGAAAATTAATAGCAGCTAACAGCTACATTTGCTCCTATCACAAACAGCAACAACAAAAGATATTTACATCCCTTGTGTTAAAAATGAGTTCACTGTGTCATACAGGATGGGTTGGTCAGCTTAAACATTAGCATGTCCTTATTGTTGACTAGTATTAGAGATGCAAGAGTATAATGGAAAACAGGAATATGGGAAGCAGCCAAAATACTATGATGGGCCATTAGCAAAACTGGGGATTAAATTACTTGCTCAAGGGTACATGTTCAAAGTTGCTGATGACAAAAACATTGACTAGATTTTCCCAACTAGTCTGGGATTTATTTAATTTATGCAAAATGTAGAGGAAATGGGAATTAAAGTTAACACATAAAGGATGAGAGACAATAAGCCCCTTTATCTCCCAGAGGAGAGTTATTTGAATATGAATACCTGATACAGTCTGTTCAAAATGCACTCTCTCAGCAACAATGAGAAATAAAAACATTTAGAGAACAGAAATTAAGCAAGATAAAAAAGAGTGTGGGATCAGGGGTAGATAGGTTAGTAAGAAAGATGGCAGAAAGGGGGGGAAAAATCCAACAGCGGTAAAAATGTGAAAAATAAAAACAAAAGATGATAAAAAAAATTATGCACCTGACATGCAGCAAAGCAAAAACAGAATATAACCATGTAGAAGCTAATCATTAGCAGCGCCACTCCCTTCCTCTCTCCGTCTTCATCACCTACAACCAACAGAGCCACATCTGCATCCGGGCATCTAAACCATATCGAATGCCGCACGGAGCTATGAAGCGGAGAAGAGAGAAGGGATTTCATTTTAACACCCCCGATTAAGCTGATCAATAACGGCCAGTGGGAGAGTCCTGCCTGCAACATGCCGGGATGCGGACATGAGAGTCAGGGTGGAAGATAATGAGGAAGATGGGAGGTGTGATGAGGCTGTGCTCGTGCAAAACAAAAATGCATCCGCGACGAGGAGGAAAGAGTGAGGTGCAAAGTCAGACGAAGGGTGGAGAAAGGGCGGAGGAGAGTGATGAACGAGAGGCAAAGTAAAAGAGGGGGAGGGAAAAGTTTGATTATGGCAGATGGGCAGATTATTATTGTGCTGTGAGAGGGGCTACAGAGGAGGACACAGGTGGACGGAGGAGAGGAAGCGGGGAAACACGGCACTTGAGTGAAAAGAAAACAACATCTCTCTTCTCCCATCCTGGTGATGATTTCCCCAGAGAGGTGGAGGGAAGCAATGAAGAGAGGGGGGGAGGGAGGGGGGGTTATTCAGGGAAGAAAATGTCTAAGTTGTCGCAGAACAAACAGCCTCCTATGAAAGTTACACCCAGATCCGCAAAGTCTTCCCAAAGAATCACACTAATCTATCCACTTCCCCAAAATCTTCCTCGTTCCTATTCGCCTTTTGGTTTGTGGATCAGCTGATAAAATAAACGCTAACAGCAGGAGGTATATCTAGGACAGATCACATACAGCTCGGTGTGTGTGTGTGTGTGTGTGATCCCATGTGTGTGCGGACAGAAAGCTGAAACGTGTGATAAGCTTGGCTCAGAAAACATCCAGAGCACATCACACACACCAGATGTGTGCCTGTGCAAGCAAATAAGCAATTTGATAAGGAGCGGGAGCTACAGGTGCTGCGCTGAATATGCATTAGTGCACAAACACCTGCACGTGTGAATGCAACATGCAGAAGTCCCTGAACGCAACATGTGCAGCTTATAAAGGGATGTTTAGAAGAAACAGATCCCTACATCTGACTAATAATACCAGATAAGTGCAGTAAATTACTACTAAACAGCACATTTGATGAATATTTCCCCTCTAAGTGTGAATATTAAAGCATGAAGAACATCAGCATCACTCTGAGGGCTGCACATCGATCTGATCTCATGAATATACGAGTGCAAACATGTTCAGTTGCTCTTCCTTTTTTCTTTTTGCTTTAACTGAGTGCTGCTTTTCATGCACAGCACATGCTTTGGAAGTTATTTCATTTAACTAGTTTAAACTCTTTGTATGTTTTATTCTGAAAACCTGCGCAGACATGTTTATTTCCCTTTAGTTTTTAAATGTGCAGTGATGGGATGACATCAGAAATATGTGCTAATATTTTAAAGAAAGAAGAGAAAACCCTTTTCTTTGTTGCAGATTGTCTTTCAGAATAAAGGCTTTTGCTTGTAAGGCCCACAGCAATCCCCACTTTTGCCGCACTTGTTGAGGTATCCATTGTGGATTTTGAGGAGTATTCTGAATCATTATCCCGTAGCTGCAGCAATCCTCTTTTCATCTTTGGCTTACAGACTGTGTGATGTCGTTTGGTGTTTAACTGAATCTGTTCCCTTTGCAACCAGAAAAAAAAAATGTTCCCGTGTCACAGGCTGCAACAGGGTGTGATTGATTCACCTCTTTCCTGAGGCAGAATTCACACGGTCACGATGCTTTGATGCTCCACGGTGAGTCTGACACTTGCAGTTGAAGCAACGAGATCAGACACATGCTAAGTCGGGAGATGTGATTGGCTGGCGCCGCCGATGCCTTTTGAGAAACCTGAACTGTTTGCACTGGAAGCTAAGCAAACAACACCAGCAACATGAACCCCCTCATTGATGAGGAAGGAGACTGCTGATGTAGGAATGTGTGAGAATCCAACCAAACATACAAGAAAGTTTCTTTTTCTAACTTTCTCATTTAAACCACATTGGTTTCAGTGAAATTGTCAGATAGAGCAATGAGTCAGTAAGTCTTCCTAAAGTTCATTTAATTGTCCAAAAGAAACAAAGGAGTGCTCTTTTCATGCGTTTCAGACTTCAGCATGACCTCCATCAATCATGATAGTTGCAATAATATGAAATGAGAGAACGGTTACCTGCAAACATGTTGACCTCTGCTCATTTCCCATTTAGCGTCAATTATTTTGATTGACAGCGAGGCAGCTTCTCAGAGAAGCCGGTCGCTGCAAGTTGCTGGAAAAAGAGTCAAACTTTTGCAAAGTTTGCAAACAGGCATCATTTTCCCATTATGGTCAACTTATAATAGATATATAAAAGCTCCTGTGTTTTATATGCTGCACCAGATATTCCTTTTTAACCACAGAAAATGTATTGAAGAATAATCCAAAAAAAGATTATATACATGTGTGTGTGTGTGTGTATATATATATATATATATATATATATATATATATATATTTAAAATAGGATAAAAAAGTATATTTTCTGATGTAATCCCCTAAAAACCATGTGAACAGAGATTATGTATATCTGTGTCGGATTCTGAAGTGATTCCTGAACAGAGTTTGCAAACAAAAAGACAAGTGTCATTTATCTCTCAAAGACCGTGTTACTAAAGGTTGTCTGTTGCGTCTTGCCTGGCTCAGCCATGACGTGGCTCTGTGGGATTTGCTCTCTGATTGGCTGCTTGCCAGAAGCACAGGGTGGAAAGGCGGGCAGGCGGGCGCCGAGTGTGCCGCTTTGCAGCCCTCAGAGTGTTCCAGATGGTTGTGATTTATGAAGCTCTCTGAAAGATTCGACTAATGAACACTGCTCGACATGTGTTTGGGATGGAGGGACCATGTTTGCTATCATTCTGTCTTTTTGGAGGGGAAGGGAGGAGGTGTGTGTGTGTTGGTTTGGGTGATCTTGGACTTTGTATCATCACCACTAATAGATGGTAGAGGCAACTCTGTAATTCTGCCTAATATGAATGTAGACACCTAAAAACAGGTCTAATAAACTAACAAGCCAAACATGAGAATTTTTCATTTATCTAATGAAGCAGAATTTCTATTAGTGTTGACTTCACATTATTGACCACTCTGTATAAGACAAACACACAAAGACTTTATGCAAGCATTTTATGCAATGCTAAATATCAATGCATCCATTCTGCCTATGAGCTTGCAATCTCCAATCCAACAGTGAACAATTTGATCAACTTCTCATGCGATTACTGAGCTCTTTTCATCGCTGCAGAAATGACTAGAGGTGCAATTTTCATAGTAGATTACAGTAATGCCATTATATAGCTGTGTCGCTTCATAAATCTGGCACCATGTTACTCGTTGCTATGCTCCAGGTAAGCAGCATGTTAAAAACGGGTAATAGGCAAAAAAAATGGCAACTTATAGATTTGTGTAAAATGAGGTCTTTTCTTCTCTCATTGGAGTTTTCAAAAGAATTTAGGTATTTTCTGGGTTCATGAAGGTCAACGCAATTTCTGAATTGTAGCAAACTACTTGAAAGCTTTCATGATTTTTACCGAAAAGCTCTGCAAAGACAGAACATTTGCTGCGCTCTGGTATCAAAACGACACCAGTTCAGCATTGGAATCAAATCGATGAGAAAAAACAACTAGCAAAACAAGTAGCTTCTGGTCGTTATTCAGCCATGATGTCAAGTGATTTTTACTCAACTTTAAAGGTGCACTACATAATCGTACCTGCCACTAGGTGTCACCCTTGAGTCAAAGTGAAAATTGAGTGCATACAGTGATTATTATTTCAGCAAAGCAGTTATGTGTGCATACCATGAAGCTGAATACTCCATGTGAAGATTTAAATTAATAATTAGATTTATTCTTGTGTCACAGTTTCAGTAATTTAATAGAATTTTTATGTCTTCAGCATAAAAGCAGTAAAACAAGCTAATAGCGGTGTTTGAGGGTAAAAGCTCTTTTGCTTGATCTTTTTATCTGTACTGAAGGTACATGATCGTTTGGCCTTTTAAAGTGCTGGTGCATAACAGTTCATACAGATATATGAAGAGCCTCTGCTCAGATCAGTGTCAATGAAAAATAAATGGCCTTCACTGCACCTACAATGCTAATGCAGTCCCTTATTTACACATATACCTATTGCACATTTAAACTGGCAGCAAAGTGCAGACTGGTCGATGAAAGTGTTTGCAGAAATTGTCCACTCTTTGATTTATTTGGTGCTTTGGACTGTGCAAAGTATAGCCTTTGATTTTTTTTTCTTTTTTTTTATCTACAACTCTTTGCTGATAAGTCTCTGTGAACGGGAACAGGCTTTCAAAGAACAGCAGGCAGCATGGGGCTGCTACAGATGGCATTTCACTCAATCAGCCGCTTCAGGATGTTGATCCTTTCTCTGTGATTGCATGTTTGCATGACATTTGTTTACATTTAGCAAGAGTGTGTTTGGGTGGAGACTTCCAAAAGGGGTTGTTAAACATGTTCAATAATAAACACCTGCTCTGAAATATTTAATGAAGCTATTAAAATGCACGGCAAGAAAAACAATGTTTTGTCAATATTCCCTTTAAGCCAAGTGAAAAATCTCTTCAGATCCCACAGGTTTCGAGCTATTTCTTTTCAACCATGACGTGCTGCTTCTATGCTGTAAACAAGCTGCAGCAAATATCTAAGGAACAAGAATTCTGACAAATCAAAGATACGCATTTATGCGGCCACAAATCAGTCTATAGCATCTGTAAAATCCAACATAAACATAAAAACTACTTAATTAATCTTTTTATTTTGCTATGAAACATCACTTTTGACTTTTCATTCAGAATTGTTTTTAGTTTCTAGCAAGGCCATCGTGTTTGTTTATGTGTAGGAGGTAAAAAAAACATCCCATGATTTGTTAGAATAGAATATATAAAAGTATGTGAAAGTAATTTAACTTGGCAATGAAACTTTTACCTGATTAGATTTGTAAAGTGATAAAGACAGAAGGTAAGGAAAAGACCGTAGTAGGTGGCTGGTTTGTTTTTACATATTAGCTGTGTTCACCAGTTTGTTTGGGGATATCTTGCAGCTTCTTTTAAACACATAAGCAGAGCATAAACAGAGTCTTCTTATGAGGGTCAGAGAGCTACTGCATGTTGGGTCAGACATCTGAGGAAGGCATGGCTGGTTAATATGAATGTGGAAGGGGGCTGCTGCTTTTTAATTGAGGTTGAATGGATAACTTTAACAGCTGATAAAAGTGGTTAGAGAGTGCAAAGATCTATGCAACACAAAACATATGAAGACATGAAAACTGAGGGAAAAAATGCTTTGGAGTTTAAATATGAGGTCAACTATTTACTTCACAAAACTACATAGATATCAGATATTATTCATGTTATTGCAACCTGTAGAAAAACAAAGAATAGAAAGTTCTTGCTTTTCTTAAAGAATGACAGGCTTTAGTCCGCTGCTAGCTACAGTTAGCTAAATCGGCTGCTAGCTGCTGCTAGCTACAGTGAGCTAAATCACCTGCTAGCTGCTATTAGCTACAGTTAGCTAAATCACCTGCTAGCTGCTGTTAGCTACAGTTAGCTAAATCACCCGCTAGCTGCTGCTAGCTACAGTGAGCTAAATCACCTGCTAGCTGCTGTTAGCTACAGTTAGCTAAATCACCTGCTAGCTGCTGCTAGCTAAGTTGACAGTTAAATGATGTCAATTACTAATGTTGCTAGCTACTTGTAGCAAAGTTGTTTAGCTGCATCCAAATTAGCCATTTATAATTCTCCTTACAGCACAGATTAGATCTAATTTATTCCAGTTTCCTGTTTTTTCCACTTCAGATATATTGAGCAATATGTGCTTGAGTTCTTATAAAACTAAGCAGATTATAGTTGGTCTGCTTTATTAAATATTCTAACAAATAATCAGATATACAAATTAGAGCCTCTTTCGACTCCCCAGACAGCTTGTTTATATGTCCAGCCATAAAAAATAAAAACAAAATGCAAAATTTAGCTCTCAAATTTGAACTAGGCTATATCTTATCCAGAATTCAGTTGCAGATTGAACCATTACTGCATGTAGCTACGTGGCCCTATTGGTGCCACACAGATTCTCCTGGCATCCATTTTTTAAATAAAAAACAGAAGTATTGGTGTATCAATCTTGTACCCCCAATACAATTACATAGCCTACATGCAATTACATTTCATTAGACACACACCTTAAAAAGTCCGAAATCATAGTGAACAACCAATTAAACATTATGTCATCTGAAGTATGTTCAGATTATCTACCACAATCTACAAATTTACCACATGGGATTAAACAAGAATGCACTATTAAAACCATATGAAGATTAACAGAATGAATACAAATTGGAAAGAAAACAACACTTTTGGAAATATTTGCACACCAGAAATAGTGTGAAAGCTAAAATCTGAACCTGCTTAGAAAGCCTCATACTAGATTACCTGAAATGATCACATGAACATTGCCACCTGTGAGGAATCCACCAGTATTACACTGTCATGGCAGAAAGACCAGCTGATAAATGCTGGACAAGAAAAGCAGTTGGTGATTTTAACAGACTGTGGAAGAGAAGCAAGAGGGAAGCTTATATGGTATAAAATAATGTAGATATTAGCAAACCCCTGTTATATTACCTAGAATGAAACCGATGATAACGTGCTAATTTATCTGTTCTGGTTTTAAATGAGTAAACATTGAGTGGCTGGTCTGGCACAGTACTTTGACTCCAGTGGTTTGTCTGTTTGGGGACAGATCCCAAATACTCAATGTCCTCAAAGGATCACTTTGTATCATTATGGATGATCTTGTAACAGACTTATCTGTCCCCAAATCTAAAGGAATGGACAGATGCCATGATGGAGACTGCATCTAATAAAGCCATGTTGCTAAAATGTAAGAACTCCAGGAGAGACAGGCTCATGGCACCCATTCTGGACCAGTATGGAAGAGGATCATTAATCAGACTTCAGATTAGAGGACATTGTGCTGAAGTGGACATGGAACAAGTTTAAAAACCCTGCTATCATACTGTGTGTATGTTTCTTTATTTGTTCTAACAAAAAAACTGTTAAAAACTCAAAAACTTAAAGGGTGAAAAAAAATAGTTATGAATGTATACATTTGTGTCTTTAAATTAATTTATTTTTTCATCTAAATGTTTTTATAAACATGTTTTGCTTCACATTTTTGTGTAGTTTAACTCCAGCATGTTAACACAGGATATAATCTTGAATAAAATACCTTTAAATCCACACGTGAGGTTAACCGATACTGGACACGGCAACTGTTTTAAAAGCAATACATACAGTTAAAATCAAAAGCCAAAACCACAATTTAAATGATGATTTTCAATATTTTACAAAAACAAAAAGTCTATTTCACCACCGCTCCCTGAAGCATCCTTCAGTTTTCGCTCTTCTCTGCATCAATGATGACGCTCCATCATTTGCAGAGATGCTACAGCGCTGATATAACCTGTTAATCACCGGTCTGCATCCCCAGCAGCAGTCATCTGAGCAAGCTGGTCAAGTGGGAGGAAACAGGACTGCAGAGGACTGATCATGTGAACATTTGAAGTAGAGATAAACTAACATACTTATGATGGTTTGGTAAATGGAAGCCATTTCTGACACTTTGTTTGTCCTTCAAACCCAAAAAACACAGAACGGATGAAGTTTTTCCCACTTTATATTATTTACAGGTAAAACATCGCTGATTTCAGCAGAAGACAAGACTCAGACAAAAAGGCTTGGCGAGCTCAGACCCAATTACACAAAACCGTGACGACAACAACTGAGAGCTACTTCTAATGTGCAAACACCCGCGCTCCCATACACACACGTGAAAACACACATTTATGCTAAATATATCCAGGAGGGAGAAAAGCCTCCAGATGACAACATGCAAACACACTGCATCTCTTCTTCTTTCATGCAAACAAACATAAAGCAGCAAGAAAAAGCTGAGACAGGTAGAACTCAGACTCGCTGAATATTTCATCATGTTTTCACTGGTCTGTCAGAGGAGCAGCGTGTGTGTCCGTGTGTGTGTGAAGCCTCTGTATATACACACGTGTGCTGACAATTGCAGTGTTTGTTCTTGTTGTGTGTGTGTATGTGTGTGTGTGTGTGGACAGACAGGCTTTCTGTGATGCACCCCACAACAGCCAGATCGCATTACACCTTCAGCAGAGTGACGAGTTTACATTAACTTACTGAATAAATAAAACCTTTAAGCTTTGGGAAGTAAGTGAACATGCTAAATCTGTCAGTTTTGTTCCCCGTCTGGACTTTAAATATCCTTAAATTGTTTTCATCTCTGAGTTTGTTTGGTTTTGTTGCAGCTAAATAAACCTCTCCTCTTCAACTACATGCACAAAGTAACACAACATGGTAAATATATGTGTTTACCAGTCTTGTTAAAGTTGTTTTAAATGGACATATTAATAATTAGGGCATGGTGACAGAGGACAAACTGTTGGCCTGTTGAATCGCTTGATGCATTTAGACATGCTGACACACTAAAGAAGACTTGCTAAGGGTCGAGTGAGCAGCAGAATGGGGAAGAAAAGGGTTTAGGTGTCTTTGAACATGGCATATTTGTCTGTCGGTTGAAGTATTTCCGAGACCTGCTGAACCATCTCAAGGATTTACAAAGAATGGTTCAAAGGAAAAGCCTTTGCTGAACGGCGGCTGCCTGGATGGAAATACCTTAATGATCTAAGAGGTGAGTGAGGGATGGAGAGACAGGTTGGAGATGTAGGAAAGGCAACGGAAACTCAAATAACACAATTCATTTCCTTTGGAACTCATCTGATGGGGAAAGACGCAGCTCTCTTCCCACCAAGCACAGGTGACATTAGTGCAGGTAAAATGTTGCCCTCCATCATGCAGATGTGCACATGTGGGCAGAAGACAGCTGAAATAATGTTCAGCTCTCACAATCACAAAGGGTTTCATGGGAAGCTCCTCACTGGTCTTATTGGAATGATGCTGTCCAAACAGAGGCTTATTAATGCGTCACACACTCAGTCAAGCTGTTGATGTTCATCTCCATGAGGATCACAGAGTCTGAAGCCTAGAAGCATCCTCTCAGAGCATCTTCAGCATCATCAGAGCAGCTTTTAATAATCTTTCTAATGACAGCTTGTTGCTGAACGGTGGGCTTGTAGGAGGAGGTGAGAAGGACCAGTCAGATCAGTCAGAACATTTTATTTTCTCTGGTGGAGCAGCTGACAGACTGTTGGTAGAGTAGCAGATGACGACATTCCCTGAGATGCTTCCTTGTTTTTAAAATACCCAGGATTGTTTCTGATCATGTCCATCCCTCTATGACTGTAATGTTTCATCATCTGATTGTTTTTCCAGCAGGATAATGCACCGTGTCCATCCACTCTTTTCATACTGCTTCTTCTGATTCAGGGTCAGAAGCTGGAGCCAGCAATCACTGGGTGGGAGGACAGCTCACCAGTTAATGCACCATATTACAAAGTTCAAATCATCTCCATCTGCTTTCTTACACATTGCTTGACCTCCATAGTCACCAGATCTCAATCCAATAGAGACCCTTTAGGAAAAGGAGCTGATAAATGTGCCCCATCATGTCCTTTTGGACTAATTTCATACTCATAAATAACATCATTTCAGTTCTTCTGGGTCAACATCGTCTCCTTCTGGTTTAACATGAATATAACTTGAAAGCAGATGCTAATTTTGTTTCCAGTAGATGGATCCCAGGCCAGACGGCTCCTAAATGCTTTCTCCATACGTCCTCTTTGCTTCTTTAATGATTTTTTTCCCGCCTTTAGCATCATGTATGAAATATTCCGTTACTAATGGGTAAAGCCCGGTGGCGGATGAAAACCAGAGCATCAACGAACCGGGGGAGGGCAGAAGAAAAGAAAAGGCATGTTGGGATCATGCATATTGAGAATTTGCAGAAATAAATCTCACTTTCATTCCGGGAAAGCACTCAGAGATGAAGATCCCCGTGTCTTTCCGTCTAAAACCGGAGGTTCATAAACCAAGAGCTCTGACTCTCTGCTCGCTCTGACCTCCTTCACCTTCTCCCACGCTCTCCTTCCCTTCTGTTTGTTTATCCGTCTGCTTGTTACCCTTTTCACTCCATCCCCTTTTTTATGTCCCTCCCTCCTTCTCGCCCAGTAACAGGTGAGTTCCCAGAACTAATTACAGGAGCCTCTCCCAGGGTGCAGCGGGGGCCGGCTCATTTGCAGGCAGAGGGAGTGCGAGAAGGCTGTCTAATAACATTTTCTACAGCCTGATTAAAAACAGACCATAAATCACTTGTTCACCCGGGTCTATGCACATGCACAGCATGCATACACATGTGTACCCACACACACACACCCATGCTCAAATGGAGCCATCAGCCTTAGTCTAACACACACAGAAATACTGTACAACCAATTTGAAGGCCTGAAGGACGCAGCGGCGCCGCCCGCCTCGCCGCCCACCTCACCCCCCGCCTCACCGCCCGCCTCACCCCCCGCCTCACCGCCCGCCTCACCCCCTGCCTCACCCCCCGCCTCACCGCCAGCCTCACCCCCTGCCTCACCCCCCGCCTCACCCCCCA
>JBAMIG010000026.1:6926785-6943151 GCA_037177335.1 Kiunga ballochi | reverse complement strand
CTCCGGGTGCTTTCTTTTCATTGGGGGGCGGTCCCAAATGGCTCTTTGAGTAAAAAAGGTTGCCGACCCCTGAACTAAGTGCATCCTTTGAAAATTCTGTAACAGATGTATGGCTTATCTCCAAAGATATCAGTGTTTAAATATGAAATTATATGTACTGACATACTGTGTCAGCCTCAATTAGGCCTACCTAATGTAATCAGTAAAGAAAATAAAGTGCATCCTCAAACATTAGGTAGATTCGGCAACCGTTTTGCTTAAAACGTTTTTACAGCACCCTGAATGGATATATTGACCATCTGTGTTGTTGTTGTAGCCTTGCACTGCTAGCTGCTACTGCCACTGCTAGCTGCTAGTTGATCCTGCTAGTTGATCCTGCTAGCTGCTACTGCCAAGCTAACTGCTACTGCTAGTTGATACTGCTAGCTGCTACTGCCAAGCTAACTGCTACTGCTAGTTGATGCTGCTAGCTACTACTGCTAGCTGCTACTGTGGCAGCTTTGTATTTTTTTTTTATCATTTTTTAAAGTGAGCTCATAGATTTGTTGTTTTAAAACATGAAACCTTCTTCTCTCCAGTCTGAATTCCCTGCAATACTGTTTCCTCTCCTGCTAGAATACGTCCATGCTGCTCATTATTAGACAGTGACAGGGCCAAACCTGGGTCCTGCTAGTAAAGACTTACTTACTAGCTTTCTAGTAAGTAAGTAAGTAAAATCCAAATCGGCAGATATTTTAATCAATCTGATAAATACTTGTCCAGACCTTTAACGTACTACGTGCAAGCTATTATTAGAACATTATAAGCGGAGATTTCCGGGAGGCATGCAGAGCCCCACAATGTTGGTGTCATCTTTTAAATCCCAAAGCCAACCAATTGATCAATTCTGTTTTTTTGTTTCAGTAATATCTCCAAACGATAACTCCCTGAAAGAGACCAAACTCTCAATCCCTCTTTTTCACCTCCTTTCAGGATCATTTTGCCGGAGCCCAGTTTGGGTTGCCCATCACAGCTTTGAACAGGTTTCAGTTCTTCCAAAAGAACACAAAGTTAAAGCAACCAGTTTAAATTAAAGAAAAATAATCACATTTTTAAAGCTTATAAATGTGATATTTAGTCATTTCTCTAGTTTTGAGCTATAACAGTGTTTACTTATCGATACTTCAGACCTCCAGTCTTACTTCACACATACCCCCACTGACATTTCCCAGCTAACAGGAGGTCACGAAGCAAAAGTCAAACTGAAAAGACTTTTCTTTTGGAGCGAATTTATGACTCACACTGTTACATTTTCTATGGAAATCTGGCATTGAACTGTTTTATATGATTTTTTTCCCCTGTTTTTATGCTATTTTATAATAAAACATGAATACTGTGACTTTCAGTGTGCAGCTTTAGACATTTTCACCCCATTTCTTTGCTCCGTGCATCACGCTGGCACACAAGGCCTTCACTAACAACCCTCAGAACCACCAATTCTAACTATTTCTTCTGAGACACTTTAAAGAAGACTTGTTTTAATTCATCCTTGTGAGTTTTATTACCTTCTGACTCACCGCCCTTCATTGTGACATAAGATCATCAGCTTTTCGTTTCACTTCATCATTAAATCCAACCTTTTGTCAGGCTTGTTAAACAAGAATGCTTCACATGGATCAAACCTCGTTCTGGTCTCCCGTAACTTTCTTCTTTTTAATTCACTTAAAACCAAAAAATCCCAAACTCATTAGAGATTCTCTGTGTGTGTGTGTGTGTGTGTGTGTGTGTGTGTGTGTGGACTCACATTGGCTTTTAACACTAAATGGGAAACATTTGAGTCACGATTGAATAAGATCCATCTTTCTTTCCCTTTTCAGCCAGGTATCCAGAACAGTATTCTTTCATGGAGATCAGGAACATTTTTCCTCACACATGCTTTTATCTCCTAAAGGCTTAATTATTGTGATGACATGTCAGCAGGTTGTCCAAATACCTTTGTAAAATCCTACTGTTAAGCCACAACTTTGCAACCAGAGTCCAGCACATCCAAGTTTGATTACATTTCTCTGCTATTAGCCTCTCTTCACTGGTTTCCTGGTAAATTTAGACTCCATTATGAAGTTTTTCTCATTACTTATTAAGTGCTCGACAGTCCAGACCCATCCTGTATAAAAAACATCTTAAATCAGCCATGTTCACATCCATTCCCAGTACGCTGCTTCATGGCTTCAAACTATTCCATTTATACTTGATCAATGTTTTATTGGTTTGTTTATTTAAATATTTTTAGTCAAAAAATCTCAAAAACGCCACCTCTAGTTATGCAATGAACAAGAAGTCTTGGGTAACCTCAGGATGTGCTGTTAGAACTGCCACAGGCACAGTCAGACGTTAGCTGACGGGTTGCTGCTCCGTAACATCAGAGACCTGCACAAACCCATGATCTCCATGTTACACCGAATCTTTAGGATAATTCAAAATGCTCACTCATCTGCATCCCTATCCTCCAACATCATTGCATTGACAATATGCAGCTTCTTTCAGACCAAAAAATGTAATAACTGCATCTGCTAACATGTCCAATATGTATTAGTGTCACAGTTCATGGCTGCTAGCTGTGAGATGCCGACAGATCTTTGAGTTGTTCATTATTTAATAGAGTTCGAGACATTTTGGGAACAGTGAAGCATAAATATATAATATAAAAACGTGTAAGCTGTAACCATGTAATATGGAGCCTTAGCCACGCACATTTATACTAATTCCAACTATTGAATGCCTAAAGCATAAGAAAATCTGTAAACAGACATGAGGAGAAGAAGACCACGACTTGGACAAGCAGAGTGAGGTCACTCGTCCTTACAAGCATCCGAGTCCAAATAAACAGAGATAATACATGAAAAATGGACATTATTATGTAAAAACAGTGCTGAAAGATGCTGAAGGGCTGAATCTTTGGCAAAAACAGTAAAGTAAAATGTAGTTATTTATATAATTTAAATGTTTGCCAAATTTCTAGCTGTGGACCTGCGTTTCAATTTCAAGTGCAGTCAAGAGATGGAAAAACACAGACATGTAGATGATGAAACAGATGCCCATCAACAAGGGCAAATAGTTGAGAATGTCTGTAAATATGAGTTTTCTTCTGTTTGCTTTTACATGTCTGGAGGAAAAAATAAGAAAAAACTGGCTAAAATGAATAAAAATGATCCAGAATGCGTGCACATGCACCTGTGCCGTTTTAATAAACAGCAAAATGGCTCCAAAATCAGGCTGAGGAGATACTAGAATATCAATGACCATCCAGAATCCCTGATGCGCTGTGCAGTGCTTCTGGCCACGCCGCCGTATCAGCTCTCACCACTGCTTGTTCAGTGTCTCCACATTTTCCTCTGAACCAGCATCTGTCCTCCAAACTGCTCGACCAGAACAGATAGAACATTATGATAAACCCAGAAGAAGAATCATCTGCCGCTGATCTTTGCAACGGGTCCCCGAACAAATGCCAAGGTTTAATGAAATGAACTTTAGGTAAATTAAAATTGATTTATATATTCTACAGGTTTACTAAGCATGGCGTATGGACCCGATCCAAGAGAGTAGAGTTTGCATTTGGGTCAGAATGTAGGAGGAAAGCACATTAAGATGCTGATCTGACCTTTAGCATCCTGCAGAAACACACAGCAGCTGTAAAGTCATTAAGATGTAGCTTATAATGAGGCTTCTGTACAGTAAAGTCAGAAAGTAACAAGCACGTTCATCATTCACCCACAAACACAGCTCACTTCCACATACCCACAGCCTGAGGCGCATCGATAACAGTCTCACATCCAACAACTCCAAAATCCGTAACCTGTTACAATCCATTAGGAGACAAACGCAAATGTGCCAGAAACATTAGAAAGCACTTATTAAAAATCCATTCATCCAAAGCAAGCGTGCATTTTTTCCGCTGGGCTACTGTAAACTCTCAGTCTGGAAAGGTTGACAGGAATAATGAGCTTTCAGCAAAAACAAAGTGTGTGTGGAAAACTGGGCTGCTGTCTTCATCTGTCTGAAGCCACACCGGCGGCTGTGACACTCAGGCATCACTGAATACGGGCTGGAAAACAAAGGTGCGCCTTATTCTCTCCGGTTGGCATGAAGGGAACTGACAACATCAGGTAGGTGGTTTAAATCTTTCAGCAAAAAGGTGATCACATCCAAAAACTCTCATACAAGCTATAGCATGCAGCAAGGTCCTTGAAGGAGGCTTTGAGTTAATATGCATGAAGAAAAAAGTGCATTTAATGTCTTTTGCTTAATATTGTCAAAGCATTTCTGACTTCTCCATATAAATGATTCATACACCTTTTTTTTCCCAGGACTGAGAAACAAGATGCACTTTAAAACCCTATCCTAAAGATTATTCAGTAAAGACTCTTATTATCCATCATTATGTGACTGAGAGCTGTCTGCTAGTAAATGTCTTTCTTACCAGTTTCCTTTTTAGAAAAATGAGCAGCACAGCACTGTTTCCAGCCTGCACAGCTTTTTGTTGTTATAAATTATACACCTCATGTATAAAAAACAATGTAATATTAGATCTGTTGCATAATTTACATATAATCAAGAATGATTTACAGCCAGGCTGAACACACTGCAGAGATATTGACCACAGAGCGGCCATCAGTCCACCTACAGCAACACAGACTGCTGAAACTTATCAGGGACCAAATAATATTGGTGAAGCTGATATGTTTGGAACAAATTACAGATAGGGCCATTTTATTGCTCATATGAGAAGCCCCCTGCCCTCCTCTTGCATTTATCAGGCACCAAAAATAGGTCTTTCATTGTCCGACTCCCTGATACACAAACTAAGAAATCATTGGTATTAGATCAGAAGGAAGCCATCCGTCTAGGAGGAGTGCTACGTGTGGCAATGACTTGTGTCATGTACCATTAGTAATGGTAATGATGGCATTAGGGGGGCACGGTGGGATGTAATTCAATGATCTGCCATGTGCGAGTGACAAGGTCATTCTAAATGACAATAAGCAAGGCTGACGGTTCGTCGCAAAGAGAAATGTGCTCTTTTCTTTAATGATCGCTCACAGAAGCACGGCGCCACTCCAAAACAAGGCTGACCACTTTTAATAACCAGCAGCAAGCGCTGGTTGCCTCATTTACATATCCCCCCAATGATTTTTAGACTCTGGAATATCTCATCAGTAGCTTTCATTATTAATAATATTGAACATTCTTGCTGATTATATATATAATTATTCTTCTACCAAAGCTTTCTGGACATTTTTATTCAATAGGTGTGAATGAAATAACATATTTGCTCATTTCCACTAAACCCATAACCACTTTAGCTGTGGGAGGAGGGAGGAATATATTAGTCTAAATTATCCGTCTGACATAAACAAGGACTTTTACAAAATTAAAGACTAATAAAAGAAATAAAAGTCATCTGGATTGGAGCATATGTTGCTGCAAAGCCTGCATCCATCATACAGCTTTAATGGCATCTTTACAGATGTGCGAGGCCCTCATGCTATGTGCAATCATGCACCCCCCTACCGTCATGTATGATGGTTTTTGAACTGGTGTTAGTAAAAAGCCAGATGGTCCTCGTCCTTTTCAGCGAGAGGACAAAGCCTGATCGCTAAAAATAATTTCTAAGTTCTGATTGAAACAACCACAGGAGTATGTTCCTGTTCACCCCAGCCCAGTCTAAATGAGTTTGCACCCTGGAGAGGCACAGTTTCTTCATCTCGTTTGTTTTTCATTTTGGCAGTCGAACTAGTTTAAATAATATGGATTCAATAGTGTTAATGAACTCATGCGGTGACCACGACTAAGCATTTTATTGCCCTCATTGATGCAGGCTGGTCTGCGGCCAGCTAAACTTAGAAGTTCAGCTATTTTTTATTGTGCAGTTTTTAATACAATGTGCAAATTGTGTTCATTTTCACTTTGTTCAATAATCATTGGAGGCAGATAAATAAATGATTTATTTAAAGCTATGTAGCATGCTTTAGGTAAAAAATGTGAAAATAGTCACTGTGACATGATTATTATTTTTTTTGTGTGCATGTGTTCTGCTTTTTATTTAATTTTTTATTTCTTCAACTTACAAATATTTTCAAGTTTTAATGCCACACAAAATGTATATAATGTCACAAAATCTACAATTATTTTAAGAAAATTGCTCATCACTAATAGCTGTCACAGCTAGCTTAGTGCAGACCTCCCAGTGCTTTGTTTTGGTGTGCACACCATGAATAACAAATAAAAGGTAGACTCACTTTAAAATGAGTTCAAACTTCTTCCTATTTTCTTTCAATGATTTAAATTTTTTGTAGAATCAGATTCACTATTATAAACCAATAGAATACATTTTCTTTATCATCAATAGCCTAATTTAGCACTTGGTTTTATAGTACACTTAATTACATCTAATTTAAACATGATAAACTCTTATTATTTATTCTTAAATAACAGCAAAGGAAATGCTTCTTGTGACATCAGCTAGTAGCAGAAAGAGGATATTAGAGTAAATACAGAATAATCTTTTCGTGGTTTGGTTGCTAATGCTAATGCTGAGAAACAAAGTACGCCCCTAAAAAAGAAAAAAAGACAGATTTTTGTTTTAATTAATGCTTTCATATAAAAACATAAGCTGCAGAATCTTAACATTAACAGAAAAACACTGATGTTCTGATATATTTGCAGAAAGAACTAAAATAGGAATTAGCAAATCCATATTGCTAATGTTAGCGTAGCCTAGCAATAGTGTTAGCCTATAGGCAAGTTTCAAATTTCTATTCTTTTTTAGCGTTTTTTTTAGCTTTTATTCTTTTTTAACAAATATACTATATTTCAGCATTTTTTTCTTAAAATTAAACTAAATTTAACTTATTATTTATTATTTATCAGGTTGACAAATGCTGAAATAATACAAATACAGTTATTTTAAGATTCATAACTATTACGGAATCCAACATACAGCTGCAGGTCTGCTGAAACTGTGGAATCAAGCTTAAAACATTTCTATTCACCAACTTTTATTTCTTATATTTGATCTCATTTCACAGTAGCTTGTAGTCTTTCATTTCTTTTAGGTTTTTTGATGTACTTTTTAAAGCTTCTCTGCCCCACACAGTATTAGGCCTACTTTTATTACTCTTGTATATGAAATGTGAAATACAAATTAACTTGCCTTTGCCTCAAACATGTGGCTTTTAGTTTCTAAGAGTTTGCTTGACTCACTTCGTCTTTTTAGATCACATAGAAATTCAGACGAGCAAGTGACTTAATTAAAGACAGAACTACTTTCCATGCCGTAGCAAACAGGTTCATGGAGAGAAAGTCACATCAAGGAAGGCTTCTGTCAGAAAAATGCTTTGTGTTCAGAGAGCAGGTTCTGATAAGCAGCACACAGGAACTTAAAGCTATTATTGTCTTTGAAATTCCAAGAACTGCTCCATGCTCAATGCCACCATGTTCTAACCAGACTACAATGACAGCAAGGTGTGAGTGGAGTGGTTTGGGCTGAATAATGTGGCGTGAGATGTTGGGCAGTGTCAAAATGACTTCTGTAAAATCTGTAAATACTTCCTACAGCAGAAAGATAAGAAAAAGAAGAAAGCACAAGCCTTTCTACTGTTAAGACATTCTCATCTGTGACAAAGAACCATACCTTGCTGCAAAAAACTACTACTAAACTACTACTATCTGTGAGGGGTAAAGAGAGAAGAAGTGATGGTGACCTCATCACCCCCTGACCGTAACCCACTGGGAACCATTGGTACATCTTTTAAAAGGAAGATATAAAGGATGGGTGGCAAATCATTTTGAGAGACAATTTGGGTTTCCCTGAATGCAATCTAAGCAAAAACTTAGATAATGTGTTTATAATGTGTTTTTTTTTTTTTTCTTATATTCCAGTGATGGTTTGGTTTTACATTTACAACAATAATGTTACAAAGACATTTAATTTTTTAACAACTTTTTAATGTTTCAAAACTATTTAAAACCTAATATCAGGTTAATATTTTTTATGTGTTCTTAGTACTTTGAAGTTACTGCAATTCATTTTATAAAATATACTCTAAAATAACAATTGCTATATAATATTGAGGCTGTGGCCATAAAACATGTAGATTAGATATATGGAGAGCAGTTTATACTCATTAAAGCAATACAACAATTATCAATTAAAATAAGGCTAGATTATTGTGCAATATCAATAAATATTCTCAAGTACCATTAACATCATACTTTAAGATACAAAGATACCAAGCTTCACAAAAGACAGCATTAATGGGGAGATAATATTCTCCTATTGGATAAATGTGGATGCTATAAGTAAAAAGTCTATAATTCATTGTAAAATGTGTCATTTAATTCTTTTTTATGTTTTATTATGTCAACATATAAAACATGAATGTGTTGCTTGGTGTGATCATCTTCTCATCCAGTTTCAACACATGTTCTCTTCATCCATGCAGAATAAAAGTAGAGTGTAAATAAATCTTTACTGATTCCACCTTATCGGCTTTCACAGATCAAGTAATTATTTTGAAAAACAACATTATGAAATAAACAAACCCCTGTGGAAAAGTATTAAATATAACGTTTTATGAAAACTTGACAAATTAAATAAAATTACTTAAAAATATGAATTAGTAAAGAAAAAGTTGATAAATTTTTTTTACATTTACCAACATTTAATTATATTACACAATAATTTAGCCTTATTTCACAATTTCATGATAGTTTCTTTATTTCAAAATGTTTTATTTATGTATTGATTCTATATTTTTATGTATTCATTAATAAAACAGCTGTTTGCTTGTGATGTTCTGATAAAATGAGGAATTTTTAGAGTAAATTCAGAGCTCTACATGCATAAACACAGCGTTTAACAGTTTAACATTTGTTTCTCCACATAAAAAGAAATTCACTAACAAGGTACTAATATTCTTTATTTATTAAGTTATTTGTAAAATTTTGCATGTCATATTTTCTTTTTAAAAAGAGAGACATTTTATTCCATGTGGATTTTGCTGACAGCACATCTTATGTATAATTAAGCCGTGAACATCACACATATCCATTTGTCTGCGGCGGCCCCAAAATTGACGGAAGGAAATTCACACGCAATTAATCACAACTATTGCCTTTCTCTGCAGATCAGTTTGTTTTGCACCCGTTTCCATCATGTGCGCTTTCAGCGGAATCGCTGCACTCTGAATTGAGTTTTAATTTCACGAACCCCACAGAACACAACACGCCATCAACAACAAAACCTCAATAAGTCATCAGAAAGTGATTGAGTGCGATCATAAAAACAGTGCAGCTGTTGGGCTTTTTTGCATGGAGATGCGTTTCTGAAGCATCATTTATCTCAACAGTGTCCTTGAAAGACACTTGATCATAGTAATTAAAATGAAAAATGCTTTATTCTTCCTTCTAAGTGTCACTGAATAAGTTATATTTAGGAAAAAAGACATGATTTCATGTCTTCTAAACCACAATCCTGCTTGTTTATCAAACACATGCAGCATTGCTGTTGTGGGACTGATCCTATGTGAAGTATTGCAAATGACAAAAACTACTTTTTGGCTTGTTTATACTTTGAACTACATCAGTATATCTAGATGACTTCAACAGTCTTTAGATAAACACGTATTTAGCACACAAAAAATCCTATAAGTGATTCTCTTAGATCAAGAAAACAAAACCCAATCCAGTAATGAAAAGTACTTACAGCAAATATCTGTTTAGGCCACACATACTGTGATCATAGTTTGTGCAACAGAGTCATAGCTGTACAGTCTATGCTTTCTGAGGCAACTTATTGGTGACATCATTGTATAATTAGTCATTTACTGATGAATGTCTGGCTATTAATGAAGGATTGATAGACTGTGACTGGTGTTTGTCTTTTTTTGTCATGGCTCTTTTACAGGTCATCCTTCTCAATTAAAGAAGTGTACACTCATACGCCCATATTCATAGGACTGTGGGAGAAATCATGCAAAGAAATGGAAAAAGACTGGAAAGTACCACCTGACTGAGGTGGTTCTGAAAGGTTTGTGGCTGACGGGCCACGCGGCAGTACAGACAAAAATGGTGATGTGTGTAATTATGATTTGTAGAAATATTAACCCTTTAAAGCCCAACCTACGGACAGCTGAGCAGAGAAGTTCAGATTTTTATATCTGAAGTCTTTTTTTGACCCCTGAACAGAATCTGACAAATGGTTATTATTTATGTGATGAGTCCAATATATGGTAGTGGAGACCAGTATAATGATGCACAACAGGATATTCAATAAAGTTTCTACCTTAAAGTGATGCAACATGTCTGGGAAACTTTATATATTAAATATTTGGCTTTACAGGGTTTATGTGAGGGCGAAAAACTCCTTTTTTTTTCAAAATAAAAGTGATATTTGTAGAATTTTGACAAAATACCAGTGTAAATTGCATGTGTTTATCACATAAACAGCTCATGCTATGATACCACGTAACAAATATGAGTTTTCTACTTGCTGTGGAAAAACTGCGACTTCCCTTTCTAATCCAGTATAAAACTCTGCATCTCCCAGTTGTTTGCTTCAACCAGCAGCCACATCACATAAACGCATGGTTTCCATTAAACTTTTCTGATAAACTTATATATTAAAATTGCTGAGATGAGATGAGCGTAAAACCTTTTAGGCAATGTTAGCAGAGTTTTTGTCTGTTATAGGTAGTAGTATGTGTTTCTATTACTGAATTTCTGTTTAGCACAGTTCTGCATGTAGTGGTGACACAGCTACACACAAACACTGCAGCAAAGAGTTTCCATAAGCCTGCAGACGAACCAGCATTCAGCTGAGAATGACACCCTGACTACCCCTCTTGCCCAACGGCTTCAGATCCAGTTTATCTCAGGTCTCCTTGTCGGACCACTAGAGTGACGTTTACAATTACAATGTCCTGCAGGAGGGCTATAATGTCCTTTTGTAGTTATTTTCACATATCCAGAGACACTTTTTAATAGGAGATAAGAATCTTAAATGGACTGACGACTCTCAGATACACTTCAGCATGAAGGAGTAATTAAAAAAAAAACACAGCATTACTTCATATAGTTATTACAGATAAATAAAGAAAATAAAGGTTATTCAAACCCTTCTACTGAATAAGACATAAAAATCACAGTTGCCAATCAAACAACTGGAGACTGAAAAATGTCTAATAAATTAAGTTAAAATAGTTTTTCTTATTTATTTAATTGAGTTGAAAAGAATAAATGCTGAGCAATGAGCCAGAATACCTGTAGACAGGTGTTTAGTCTGATGGTAGACATCGCTGTAGAAAACAGTTTACATGTGACGTAAACTATTTATAAGCTTATCATCTTTGTTTTTTATTTCTATCAATTAAAAAATATATAATTTACATAAAATGTTTGTATATTATTACTTTTGTCTATTTAAACCTATTTCATAAATACATCTGATAACCACCATAGACCCACAAATAAGAGATAACATTGAACACCTTGTCAAAGCTCTTGGTTTTGCAAAAGTTGCTTTATTTATTCAGTTTGTTGGGCTTCGTCTAGCTTCGATCCTGCTTTAGCTCGTTCTCTACTCGCTGCCCAAGCAGATTTCAGGCAGAATAATCACTCGACGCATTAATGTTTGTATGTGAAATAGTGAAAGTTTGAAGCGTCTTTGTTCATTTCTGTTATAATTTCAACTTCTCTCCTCCTGCTTGCTGAAAAATAGAGGAAAGATGGAGCACAGCAGAAGCTCTTTGGGGGACCTACATGCATCATAATACATAAGAGCAGAAGTTTTGGCAGCAAAGTGTTAAATTGTGTTAATTGTTGTCCTTTAAGCCGATTTGAAAGCAAACATCTACTTTGTCACAGATTTGAATGGCATCTGTCATAAATAAATTGCTCAGTGGCAACGAAACAAAGGTTGGATCACAGTTTTATCCCACATCATGTTCTCTGAAGCAAGAGTGAGTCATTCCCTTAAAATCCCCTCATCACCTCACACTTCTGTCTGCTTTTGCCTCCTTTGCTCACAGATCCCACGGTGTGTCTACTAATTTTGTGGGCAGCTGAAAATGACTTTATTTTATACCTTGGGAGTGAATACTCAGTAATTTGGCTCCCACAGCCACTATTACACTCATTACTATTTACATTTTATACAGCAACAACCACACAGCACTCATTTATAACTATAGCTCACACTTCTCTGAGCAGCTGTTACAGCTTCAGCCATTTCTTTGCACCGCTTTTAATTAATAATACCAGGATTTATTTAGAGTTACTACTGCAGAGCTTCATTCATCTCCCTATAACTATCTTGTTATTTGAACATCTTATTGAGGAGGAATCCATTTCCTTTGCTCGATCTCTATTGAAATACTTCCTATACTCCTTTAAATGTTTCCTTCACCTCAATCACAAAAAAGGTTTTATTCTGTTTGTAGTGCAGAGTTTTGTATTTCTCACCACTCAGACAGACAGACCAATGCTTTGCTCATGCTACAAAATTGATGGCTTTTACTTCAGAGTAATGGCTCCACTGCAGGAAAGACATTCTTAATAGCTGCATTTCAGCTCTGAAACATCCTAGAGTCACCGTTTCTACCAGGTGAACAAACATCTTTTGTTCAAAGTAGTGTTACTGGGGTGTGCCGCTCCAACTTTAATGCTACAGGACTCGCTGCAGCTGCGCGAGCTGTTTCTATCTGATTGAGTGAGAGTGCCATTGACCTTCAGCCATTTTACTGAGACTGTATTAAAAAGGACCAGCCAGAGCCCTGATTTTATGGCCGAGCCTTCCCAAGGTCCCACTGACCTGATGGATATTACCAGGATAAATCAAACTTTCATGCCAACACACCCATCCAGGGTGGAGGATGAAGCATGACTGTGGGAAATAAAAAAAACGGTATGAGTTGAAGTTGTGCTTGTCTGTGTCCAATGCATTTAACATTTCCGTGCAGGACAGTAAATGTGCACGGGGAGGTAAAAACAGATTATTGTGTGTTCTTCTTTTAATGCATTTTTATCACTCAAACTCATCCAAATAGTACATAAAAGCATTTAGAGCATATATAACTCGTGACAATGTCACTGCTGTGAGAACGATGAAGCAAAGAGCTCTTTAATGTGCACACATCAAGTTAACATTAACAATGCAGATGCACAGTGTGAGCGAGAGGACAGCTCCTTTTCCCGACTGACCAGCGCATCCTGTTCGGAGCAACGGGGGTCGTTGTCATTATTGTGGCATTTAAGCCTCTGAGCGGTGACAGCTTGACAGTGTTGCCCTGATTCTCACATCAAGCTGAGCTCATCTGGATTTATTCAAAGCACTAAGGACACATAGTCTTAATGAAGAGTATGACTTCCTGTCCTGGCTATGAAAGAGTCCTATTTTTGTTGATAATCGCCTGGGGCCAGAAGCTTTGATACTGACTGTCTTCACACAAAAAGTTAAGGCAAACTAAAAGTACATTGTATGATGTTAAGCCTGCCGCACATGAGGAGAATCTGCTGAGCTAATTCCAGGATTCCTCGACAGAAATAAATTAAATGAAGAAAAGAGATGGATCAGATGAGGTGAGGCTATATAAACACATGTATTCTGCCCACATTTTGAGCACTTTATATTGCAAAACGTACTTGTTTACAACTTTGCTGTTGGTAGCCATCTTGGAATCATTTGAGTGAATCATGTGAGCAGAGGAAGCGTCCTGATTGGTCACTTGGATTTCCACCCTCAGCACTTACCTCTTGAGCGAACACACGGTGATTTTTTTGCCTCGCGAGGCCAAAAATATCAGGCTGGTTTGATTTTCACCTCAAAGAGCAGAAATGTTGGTGAAAACAAGGCGCACACGATAAGTTTTCTCGGTCTCGAGAGACTTTTAGCTCCGCAGATTCTTCTTGTGTGTGACAGGCTTACAATGAAACAACGAAAACCCAGTTCATGCCAAAGCAAGGGGAAGTTTCAAATGGCTGAAGTCACATGATTAGCAATCACTTCAGTTTCACTTATGAAATATTTTCCAAAATTTATTCCCAAAATCTAAAAAAAAACATTCTAACAAAGATCCCAGCGTTGCGTTTGACCTCTATGTAATGAGTTAGTTTATTAAGGAAATAGGCAACAATCAATCTTCTGGTTCATTATGAACTATACATATTCCCAGGATCCTACAGATAATTATGTTAGCGTTGCATGCTAATGGGTAATACCGATCCATTAAACAGTGATCCGTGTGTTAAACATGCTTTGGTTTGCCTTATTGTAAAACAAACGATTGTTCACACATAAAACATGTTGCATCAATCAACTAAACTTTATTTATAAAGCCCTTTTCATTCAGAAGCAGCTCAAAGTGCTTTACATAATAAACATATGAAGTACATATCCGTATAACCTCCACTTCAAACCATCTTTAGCAAAATACATATCTTTATAGCATCCACAGATAAGGGCCGTAGTGGTACGGAAAGTTTTTTAAACTCAAAGGCTGGTACCTGAGGACCTCAGGGTCCGCGAGGGCTTGTAGCTTAAAAGTATATCAGATAAAAAAAGAAGGTCCAAGACCGTGTGAAGATATTTATAAATTACTAGAAAATGTCAGTTTTAAAATTGCCAATGCAGCAATTTTAAAACTGGTGCTTGTCAGGATTTGTGCCGTCGAGTTCTGAAGCAGGCCCAATTGTGATCTAATCTACTAGAGATAAAAGCATCGGTACCTCCATGAGAAATGGGCAGATTCAGTTTATAGATGATAAAATCCTGTTTTTGTGACATTTCTAGGGGTCTAGAATTGACCTTCGGGTTGTTTTCTAGGTTTCTGAGCAGCATGAATCCATACTTGTTCAGTAAATCTAAGATCATTTTTAAACACCGTCTCCGTACTGTATTTTAAATCCAGACTGACATTTTTCTAAAACATCATTTCTTTATAAATTTATTTAACAGAAGAAAAAACACTTTTACTTCAGGTTTACCTAGAAACAGTGAGTTGGGTATTTCTTCAGAAAGGGCCTCATCACCCCCATTTTAAAGGCAGCCGTTTAAAGAAAGTAATTTATGACTTTTAAAAGCTCAGGCTCAAAGACAACATAAACCATAAAATAATTTTAAAAGTGATGTAGGAATGGGATCTAAAAGGCAGATTATTGGATTTAGTTGGGAGAAAACTCAACCAAGCATCTTTGCATCAACCAGGACAAAACTGTGTAAAAACAATGATTCACATCTGGTAAATCAGCTTTAAGTGGAAATAGAGCTGGATCTAATAGTTTAGTCATGTTTTGAAGTAAAATGCAAAGTCACTACATACAGCAGTTGACGCTGGCATAGAGGATTTATTAGATCAGCATTAATTAAAAGATGATGGTCTTAAAAAGGAATTTGTGGTTTTATTGTTCGCTATAAGATCAGAGATCTTCCTCTTTTTGCTAAATTACTGCCGATTTTGTTCACGTTGAAATTTCAGAATGAATTGTTCACTTTGTTTTTCTTCATTTTCTCTCTGCTTTCCTGCCTTTTTCTTCCAGTTCTTTAATGCCATCGTTTCTCCACGAGGCTTCCCATTAGCCGTTTATGGCTTTTGTTCTCAGTGGAGCTGAAAGTGGATTTAAAAAAGAAAAAGTTCAGCAATAAAATCACAGGAAGCAGGTAAAATCTGAAGAGTTTGGATTAAAATGTCAGTAAAATCTGCAGCCATATCAGAAGCAATATATCGTTTCCTCACAGCTCTCACAGGAGCCGCCTGTTGACTAAAACAACACACAGTAGCGATCCGACAACCAGGTCAACAACAGAGGACACACCAGTGGACAGGGTGTGTCCTCTGTTAAGTGCTGTTTCAAACCCACACTGCTTAAAAAAGATTTAAACAGCATAAGTATCACCACCATTATAATTACACAAGGTAAAATCAGCAGTTAATAAAACCTTAGAGATAATAAAAACTCAGAGAGGTAGACCATAATGCATAAAGCTGGTGTGCTGCTAGAAACACATACATGGTGCTCTAACGAAGAATAATTATCTAATAATGCAGTTTTTGCTGTAAGCTGAAGCAGCTTTCCTTCTGTCTCTAATGGAGAAAAACATGTAAATATAGAGGACAGGCCTCTGTGAGGTATGTTCATGTGTCTGATTCATTTAAAAAGAGACAATCAGTCAAATGATCTGAGATCAATAAAATATTTATTCTAAAGAGATCTGAGTGTATAACCAGTCTGCTGTAGTTTATAGAACTGGAGATATAGATGTACTGGGATGTGGTGATATGTACTGGGATGTAGGGATACCTACTGGGATGTGATGTGGGATGTGGTGATATGT
>JBAMIG010000026.1:6882255-6895941 GCA_037177335.1 Kiunga ballochi | reverse complement strand
AAAGTACCTGATTGAAGTTAATGGGTAATTATGAAGAAGTTGAACAAGGCAACTAACAAAAGCTTGCTGGACTGGAGCCACATCGTCATCAAGCATTTAATCCCATTCTACTTCTATGCTGACAATGCACACTTCTACGTCAGAACATTGCCGGTAGGGTCTGCCTGCCTGAAGGAGGTGAAAATGTGGATAAGCAACAACTTTCTCCAGTTCAAAAGAAATAAAACAGCCCACTCTTACTGGGACTCCATACCACTTTCAATCCTCCTTTGTAAACAGTGGGAGTCAGATTTGACCTTCCCATTATTGAGGTAACAACAGTGTTCAGCTCCGGTCTTTAAGTGTTGCAGTTCTGCAAGTAGAGGTCTACCTGATCCAACACACCTAATTCAACTTAAACAGCTCTCCTCAATAGCTCGTCAATAAGTTCTGCCCAAATATGCAGACTAATTAATCTGTTCCTGTCTTTCTGCAGCAGGAAAATCCAAAAAACAAAACGATATTCATTATTCTGCCCAATGTTGCTTACTGCCAAAGCATCTCCTTGACCAAGCCCAAGAGGCGGGTTCATACCTACTAACTACTATGAACTGAACAACTCAGTTTGTTTCCAATTGCTAGTATGGAAATGGTGAAGGTTAAACTGTGGCCATCTAACCAGGTCTGACCCAACCAAAGATATACAACAGCCTCTTACTTTTCAGTATTAATGCCGTTCAGGATGAATGTGAGATGATGATTAAACACTGTTAGGCTTAAGTATAAATAAAGTTTTATCGTGATACTTTAATTCTGCCCAATATCCACAAAGTGGCTAAAAAGGTTATAAATATTCCCTAATTGTTGGAGTGGTTAAGCAAATTAGCTCCAATCTGGTTTATTGTGTAACGCTTACCAAGATAGGTTTTCAGTATTTATGTATTGGTAATTGGTCTCCCTGAAGTTAGACACAGAGAGACAATGCTGACAAAGTACAAAATGTGCCTTAAAATTGTGGGTAAACTTTCAGATTAGCATGGTATCAACTCAAACAGGCATGTTTTATGGAGTTGATTAAATAATGACTGGGTGTTCCATTAACTGGATGCTATGATTTATAATAAGACTTGCATTAGCTTTCTGACAGAGCTAAACTCATTATGTTAAGCTAATAAAGAACTCCAAGTTGTTACCACTTAGATAACTACATCAACATTAAGTCTGGCCAATATGCTTTCCCCTGTTGGACCTGAGGGGAAACTGTCCACATGCCCATCTGGTGGTGTAAATATTTATATGCATCAACACAAACCTCTGCCATTCAGGTGTTTCAGTGCAGTTTCATAATGCATGCATAGGCAGAACATGCCATGCTAGCAATGTGTTAACAATGCAAATAGATTGTGGTTAAGGTTTTATTATTATTATTATTTATACAAACTTCAAAATCCAAAACAAAACTTTCTAATATTGTTTAAATGCAAGTAAAATAAAAACAAAAGCAGATTTAGAGCACAGAAATGTATCAATTACAAGATGAGACTAGTAAGTGCATCTCCCATGAGCCTTTGTGGTCCAGGTGTGTTTTAAAAGTAGCCCCGCCCCCTGCAAATGGCTATTTCACAGCATTCCAACCTGAACAGCAATCAGGACAAGTTGCAATTGTAAGTTAAACATTTAAAAACATGTCAATTTAAGTTCTGTATCCAATCTTTATCCTAATTAGTTGAATTTAAGAAATAAAATAATTACAAACAACCAAATTGGGTCGACTGCTTTTACAGTGATACTGGTCCAATATAAAAGGCAGTCCTGTGGGTTCCTGATCCTTCAGTTTGTTTGTTTACAAAGTTTTAAGAGGCTCTTCATGCATTCTTCTTCCACTGAACAAGATGGTGATGTTCCTGCACGTTGCTTTAGAAGAAAAAGGGACCTGGGGCCCTTTTCCCTTAATCCACTGAGGCCGGATGCAACAAGAAGGGGTAAGGAAGTGACTTGAACATGTTCAAGCATGAAATGAAGCAACACTGCGTGATACAATGTCCATTGGCCCCTAGGTCTGACTGTAAGTAAGACAATAAGTAAAGAAGAAAAGCTATGTCACCAGAAACTAGACAGACAGGACTGCTGAGAGTCAAGACAGAACAGACTTAGCTATACAGCTCCATGGCAACCATTACATCTCTGCAGTCTGCAACATAACCATGTCTGCCATGCTGAGCATTTATGATACAGCAAAGCAATGCAGAAGAAAGGATCCAAGCAAATTATTATTAAAATGTGATTTATAACAGTGATTAAACAGTTTATAATCAAACTATGTGACGAAAGCAAAAGCGTTTTATTCTAAGGAGGTTGTGAAAACAACAAGGTGTTAGATGACGTCTGTGATGTATTCTTTCATGCACGGTGGCAGGTTTTCTGAGTAAGCCCCAGGCGAGACAGAGCAAGGAGAAGATGTATTCCACCATTTCATCACCTTCCACTTATCCCCCTGTGCAGCAGCAGATGGGACTCCCTTTCTTGGCAACAACGGGGGACATGAGATTGTGGGCAACCCTGGTGACTGAAACTCCCAAAGGACCGGGAACTCTTTCTTCATCATAAAAGTAGAGGAATCATTTTAAAAGTTTACTGTGAGACTGTTCATTTTACTCAGTATTTCTATTAATGCCCTTGCAGTAAAAATCTTACATTTGCTGCCATATAAATTTGAGTGTGAAAATATTTTATCCATATTTATTCATTTTTTTAATGTATTCTTTGGATAGTAATGAATATTCACAGAAACATTTCTAAACATGACTAAATGAATTAATGCAATAATAAATCAAGTCCTACAGAGGATTTAGAGGATGCTTCACATCCTCTAAAAAGCCCTATTAGCTCCTGGGATGTTTTTCTGTAGCTGACCCTTCATTCTGACCTTCCTGCAGAGGGATGAGGGGAAAAAAACACAATTCTTCAGCGAGGATCAGTAAAGCATGTAATTCATTCATTAATCCTTTTCGCCTCTGATTAAGAATGTGTGCTTATGACTGATAAGTGGGCTAAATGTGAGTGTATCACCATTTTAGTGAAAATGGCCTGGGCTTTGTGTTTGCTTTTCAACAACTTTTGGTAACCTGCAAAATAAGAACTTCCCGGGATTTATATCAAAACGTGTTAAACAATCGGTATTGGATGTTTAATTTTAGCTCAATACGGATAAGGATAAAACATCATTAAAAAAGGGCATCACTGTGGTGGTGCAACCTCCTGACATACTGCTGGCCCAGATTATTATAGAGATCACCTTCACATAGTTACTCATGAAACTCAGATTTAAGCAATACATGCTAAGTCACGGGTTAAGTTATTATCACATTTCTTTCAGGTTGTGGGTCAAGGAAGTAGAATTATATCAAAATTACCCATAGCTATTAACAAGCTGTGTTATTAAGAGTTTCCGTTCATCCATCCATCCAATTCCATCGCTTATCCAGGGTTGGGTCACGGGTGCAGCAGCTTGAGGAGGAAAACCCAGACTTCCCTCTTCTCAGCCAGATTTGCCAGCTTATCGGGCCATTGGGGAATGTGGGAACATAGCACGACCGGTAAATTGAGAGCGTCGCTTTACGAATCTGCTCCTCCTTCACCATGACAATCCACCTGTTGATGTCACACTCCATCCCTTTCTAACTTGTAAACGGGAACCTGCAATACTTGAACTCCTCCACTTGGGGCAGGACCCTATCCTGCACTCTTAGAGGACACTTAGAGGGTCAACCATGGTCTCAGATTTAGAGGTGCCATTTCTCATCCCAGACGTTTCACACTCGACTGCGAATCGCTTAACTGAGAGCTGGAGATCAGATGAAGCTACAGAACCACATCATCTGCAAATACAGAGACCCGATCATGAGGCCACCGAAGTGGATGCCCTCAACACCTCAGCTGCGCCTAAAATTTCTGTCCATCAGGGTTAAAAACAGAAATCAGTGATAAAGGGCAGCCTTGGAGGAGTCCAACCATCCCTAAAAATTAATCCGACTCACAGACTAAGCTCTGACACCAGTCATGTAAAGACCGAACAAGGGGGTCCGATATTCCATACTCTCAGAGCACCCCCTACAGGAGGCCCTGAGAGACACGGTTAAACACTGTCTCCAAGTCCACAAAACAAATGTAGACTGGTTAAGCAAACTCCCATGCTTCCTCCACACCCTGAAGTGAATATAGAGCTGGTCCACTGTTACACGACCAGGAAGAAAACCAAACTGGTCCTCCTCAATCTGAGGTTCAACTATTCGACAGACCCTCCTCTCCAGTAACCCTGAATAGATTTTTCCATGGAGGCTGAGAAGTGTGATTCCCCCTCCTTCCCCCTTTAAGGAAGTATAAATTTAACCTAAAGACTTTTGATAATTCTTCAAAATAGAAATCTGAAGCAGCAGAATGTAGGATTTGGATGTTCTAAGGAGGTCAGTCTATTTGCAAAGTTGTACGGCATCTAGAGAGGGAATACATTTCTGCAAAACCACAATTTATTCTTATGTATAGTGCAGTAAGAAGGGAGATGAAAAAACCTTGACACAAACAATTAAAATGAACAAATTAGTATGGCAAAAGCAATGAGAGTCAATAGTTTTGCTGCATCTCATTAGTGGTTGAGCTCCTCTGACTTAACTGATCAAATGATTCATAAATGAATTTTGTTAAAACTTCAAAAAGGCACCTAAATAATTCATAAACCACAAAAAACTAAATGGGATTGTAAATGCATCCAGGTATACAGAGGAAACTATGAAGCATCACATTCATTCAGAACGTCAGACGTGGAATTGGCAGCATCATTATGGCAGAGTGTTTTTTAACCCCAGAACAACATAAAATCTTTTTTATGTGTAAAAACAGAATAAACTAGTAAAACTTTCATTTGAGACAATCTTGAAAACCTTCAACAACCGCCTCAGATACATCTTAACAGCAGTACAACCATAATATATAAATATAATGTTATGTTCCAGGATGTTCTTTTTAATCATTTTGATTAGAAAATGCCTTAAAACCTTCAACAATAAATGCACAGTGAAGCGATGTAGATGCTAAAATTTGCCAAGCACATACATCCCACAAGGACGTGAGGTCAGAACTCACAGATGGCTCCCAGTGTGAACTGGAATGATCCGCTGCCCAAGCTTAGCTCCTCAAAACTACATCAAGTTGGTCTCCCAGATGTACTTCATGGCTAAACATGACTCATTGTGGTTTACTTGCTCCAACAGAAAGACTGACATCAACAACCTCCAGGCTCTTTAACTGCAACGACTTTGCAACAAACTGCCTTTAATTTAATTAACTTCCATCTTTGTTGGCTTAATTGTTTGTGACAAGACGTTCGAAGAGACAGAGACTGGAAGGGTGATGGGGTAAATTGTATGGTGATGAGTAATTAATGTGATTTTTTATGGAAATGGGAGCCATATATGGATCAGCAACACTTACAAAGTTAACCCTGAGATAATAAATGGAGAGAATCTTTTTCTTTACTTTTGCATTAAAGTTTAGGTTTGTCTTTGCTGCTTTCTATTGGCTTCCAGCTATCAGACTACTGGTGCTTTGAACACAGAGCAGCCCACTGAGCTCCTCCTGTGAATCCCCTCAGTACAGTGAAACGTGAGTGAGCTTTTGCTTGACGTTTCTTTCACACCACGAAAGCTTTGAAAACCATTAATAGTGAAATTGTGCTTAATCATTGTGACTTACGGCACCAAATCAATTCATCACACTTGACTGAGAACTAAATCTATTCTGCTGTAAAACCAGAGAGAAGACATCCATCAGATATGGAGCCTGAAAGAAATGATTGTTTGGAGTTTAGTCTGGAGAAATTGTTCTAATTGAAACTGTCTGGCGTTTTCTCTGCTTCCCAAAGCAAACACTGCTGCGAGCAGAGATGTTCGCCTGGTAAAGTTACATTTTGTCTTGTAAATGACCCAGAAAGACACACATTTTATCAGTAAGGAGTTAGATATATTTATCAGGATGTGAGAAAAGGTAGAAGACAAAAAGACAACTTTTGTGTGTTTCGTGGTGGAGAGAAAGTCTGAACTTATGGCAGGCATGGAAAAAAAAACCCATCCTTGATAAACTTTGGATTCTTTCTTTTTAAAAAAAAATCATAATTATGCTGCACAAGAAAATCTGAATCATTTCAAGTCTCTATACATTTTTATTTGGTATGCATTTGGAAAGTTTAGCACTTAAAACTCCCCAAACTACAAGGCACCACCTGTTTCTGTGGTAAAAACTTGACATGACTGAAATTAAAAACAGTTTTTTCCACAGTAAAGGGTCAGACGTCCATGTGAAGGCTCCTGACTCGTGCCAACAAAATAAACTGGGTGGGACATTTTGTTTAGTATAATTAAATTTCAGTGTGATAAGATTTATATTAGGATGCTGATGGATGTAAACTTACAGCAACTTTCAAAGATACACTGTTTAAAAGCTGGTACACTGAAATAAACTGAAGAAGAGATGATTGTCTCTGTAGTTGTCAATCTAAAACGCCAACAACACAAAACTAAGCATTTCTTACCAGCTTGTAGATCATTAGAGGAATAATCATAAATAATTATCATGTTTGTCCTTCATACCAATATTGGACTGTGAGAGATGATGATGCTGGGTAAGGAAACCCAGTGTTGTCCTCATAAATTATATCAGAATGACAGATTTTTGTTAAATAGCATTGTACACGGTCACTTTTCCAAAAACTAAATAAAACATTGTGTTTAGAATATTGACTCAAATCTATAATTTGCTGCAATAAAAAAATGTGACAGTCATATTTACCATCACTGCATCAGAGTAGTTTTAACTACACACTTAGATTTACCTAAAACAGGGGTGTCCAAAATCTACCCCTTAGCAATGCTGTCCTGCATATATTCAGTGTTTACTTTAACAGCAAAAGAAGTTCTGCACGATGACTAAGACGAGTAAAGTGTATCCATTCATGGACTGAAAACCTGCAGGATTATGGCCTCATTTATCTGGAGCTTTACTCTGAATTGTTACTCATTACTCTGATGCTAAATAAGTGACGTTTTAATGCAGGTAAATCTCTCAGCAACACACCAGCTCATTTTTATAATCAACACATCAAATCCCAAGAATCAGGAACATCCTAATCTCCTACAGAAACACAGCGAGGATTCAGAAAGACCTTAGCCTAAAATTTGTTTTTGGTTGCCATATGTGGAATGTGATGCTATACAGCGTTAGCATTTTTTCTAGTCACCATTTAAAAGAAGTTCAGAGAGCTTATTTATCCTTTTCTGACTTGGACTGAGTAAACAGCTGGTATCGCAGCATCCTTTTAGCCAAACAGATGCACATGTGATAGTCTATTCTTAGTCCAACAATCATCCTGCATCTATTTTTTTATGTAAAGAATCATTATCAGAATCCTAAATAACATGTATTTTCATGTTGTACCTTGCAGATATGATTGCAGATACAGATAATGGGTTAAAACTGGTAAACGGATCAGAACACTGCATGTCTTCTGTAGCATACTCCATATTGTAAAATAAGTTTTGAAAAATTTGAAGGGAAAAGTCCCTTTTTAAGAAATAAAAATTAGTTTAAAATAAGGGATGACATTTTTTTTTATAGGTCTGAATTTCATCATTTCTCGTGCACAATTTCAAAGGATCTCCGTTTAATGTATATATAAAAAACTGAATATCTCTCTCCTTGGATCTGATGCGATTAATTTGATTGGTTAGATTCTGGTTTAATTTCCAGTATGAGGAATCCAGAGTGTTTCCTGCTCAGCTGGTTCTGATCACAGTGTGATTTCCATCCACAACACATTATACATGTCCATAACATTTTATCCTGAAAAGGCCCGGCTGTCATCAAAATGGAAAAACAAGCTCCAGGCATCCTCTGCTCATTGTTGAGATGTCACAGCTTGCACGGCAGCATATTCTTGACATGGAGCAAACACAGTTTGCTGGGGAATGGGAGGGTGAGGGACCGGTAATGAGAAGGGAGCTTCAGGTTCCCTGCCATTTCTTACCTCGGCTGCCTGTCAGGAGCCTCGTTATCTCAGCTTTCTACTGCCGGTCCGTGTTGTTACCCTCAAGTCCTGCCTATCGTCTTATTACCTTTAAAGGAGAAAGAACAGTGTCATATTCGTAGACTGGACAGTATCTATTCATAGAGCATTTTTAACAACATTTTGCCTGTGAGGATTATCTCGTATCCTCACAGAGCAGAAATCACCTGTTGTATTACATCAACGAAACATCAATGGATTCTTGATAACACTGTCAGACTGACAAAGCCGAGACAGCGACACTTCCGATCCGCTATTCATCAGCACAGTTTGCTGCAGTGATAAAATCCCAGCTCTGCCTCTGGAGTTAAAAAGGTGTGTTAAAGCTTTTAAGATCATTTTTGTTTGATGCTGAGACGGGCCAAAGTGCAGGCTGACTGTTTAAACATCTTAAAATGAATTAAAATGTACATTTATAGCATGTTTAGCAGTGGAAGCCACAAAGGTATCTGGGAAAATAGGGAAAAAGTACCACTTTTTTCAGCCTTTTTACATATACAATCGCAGGGTTACATATGTTAAACTTACTTAGTCTTTTAAGTGCATCTGCTCCTCTATAAGATACAAATTAGGACTCAAAAGAGATCAAAAATATACTTCTTAAAAGCCACTGGTCCGTATTTAAGTCTCATTCTGTCTGGATAAGCTGAGACCTCATGATCTCATGGCACTGCGTGTAACAAGCACACCACTTTGGCACTTTAAGTGGGCTTTATCCACATTTATAGCTGTATCTTGTTATTTTGCCCTCTTAAAACCAGCCCACCACATGCTTAGGGGGAAAGCATATGACTGGAGGTCATCCCCTCTCTGTGTGAAAAGATATCCAAAGCTACAAATAACACAGAATATGATCTGGTGGGCAGTGGCATCTTTTTATGCAAACCTGCTGTTTAAATGAAGCACAAACAGCCATGAAAACGACATTTAAGCAGTAAGAGAGAAGCCCAAAAATCATTAGATCCAACCCAGAACTTTTTCTGCCAACATCATTGCACCATACGGCTGCTCACCTTAGGAATCATCTTTTATATTCAAAGCTAAAGCCAATTATCTTTACTTTATGTCACCAGTAAACCATTTTAGAGCTCTTTATAGAGGGCACCAACTGGCGCCAGTACTGTAATGCCCAGTGTGTGGCCGGATATTTAAGCGAGACGCAGAATGCATTTCCTGTATGTGCTAATGTGACTTTCTAAAAAGCCTTCTGGTTCATCTGCACTCAGATGAACCGATCTGTCTCTGCACAAAGAGGAGTTAATAGATGTTTACCTCAGGGATGCCACACTGAGAAAAAGTCCTGTGGGAAAAGTTCTGATCACCCCCGGGCTTCGTCAAATTCGCAACACGCTAATTTCATCACTTGTTAGGCTTCATTACTGAACGAACATGAGGCAAACAGAGCATTTATTCTCATGTCTACCTTTGTGTTGAGCTTCATTTCAGATCTAAGCGTTGTCAGAGTTGTTAAGCCTTGGGTTGTTTTAGGAAATCAGCTAGTTTTCTACCATACTTTCAGATTTTATACTTTAACAAGACACTGAAGAGGCATATACAGGTCATGTAGATGAAATTTCCTCAAATCTTAAGATATGAAACAAGTTCTTCTTATGAGAGTTGAGTTTTCCACAATGCACAGCCCTTCAGCTTAAGTTTGGCAGAAAAAAGAACAAGTAGTTGGTGCCACTTGCCTAAATAATTCTGCAAGGCCTTATTATTCAAAAACAGCTGAAGGAGATAGCGGTGTTAGCAAGTACATCTCAAGAGGAAGAAGTTAAGTGGTTTAGTCAGAAACACAAAAAAGGTGCACATTTACTGTAAAGATTTCTGAGGATTACACTGTAATAAAGATTTATTATTCAGAGCAGAATGAGACAATTCAGCCCGTCTCTTTATATATTCCACTTCTGCTTGTTCAGCAAACTGCGTTGCACTTTAGCATTCAGGTAAATATCCTATTAGAGTTGTTTAATAACTTCCTGGCTCAGGAGATCACAGAAATGATCTGACATGGAGACACAAACACAAGGTAACAAAAACACTGGACTGAATGCATCTACACAGCTTTCATTATAACGCTGCTTTCCAACGATTGTGTTGTTTCTCTGGTAAAATCCTTATCATGCAAAACACCACATATCTGCAGCTGCTGTGGGAAACAGAGAAAAAGTTACAGTGTGGCCACTTTAATCCTATCGAGAACCAGTGGGAAACTCTTACTTCTGTCAAAAATACAAAGGTTATAAAATCTAATTTATTACAATAAAAAGTGACTTCACTATAATTTATACTGATCATTTAGGAGAAGCCGATCAAACTGAAAAAGCTGAACAATTTAGGTAAAACATGGTTATTAAGGAAAATAAGCTTAACTTTAAATAAAAGTAAGCTGTTGCTCAGCCATCATATTGAAGTAGCAGAAGCTCTTTGGTTACCATGACGACTGAAAACATGATAAACCACATTACATGCTTTTTGCTGACGAAGAACGAGCCCATCAGGATGGACCCTCAGGGATGTGTCTAGGTTTGGCAAAATTTCAGATCAACTTGAAAACATGGAAAAGCAAAAAACAATCTTCATCACTTTTATATCTTCTCTACAGAAAGCCCATTAAATTAACACAAGCATGCAGAATAAGCCACACTGTTTGTGCTGCATGGTCTCATGTTATCATTACTTCCTGTAATAAGTAACTGCTCTAACTTACCCATTTCTAAAGATGATGTCGTGTGAAATAAGGGACATTATTAGTTAGAAAGCAAGTGAACAGTAAGGAAAAAGATGTAAAAGGGGTAAAACGAGAAAATGTGACCCTTTGAAGTTAATATGATAATTAGTGTATCACATACTATCGTGTCTTTACTGATATAAACTTTTTGTAATACTTTTCACTCATCTAGTGGCCAAATAAAAATTAATGTTCAGCTTTTTCTAATGCATCTCTCTGATCCTGAAAAACCACAAAGTAGACTCATGCATAAAGCCGTTTCTCAGCCCGACGCTCCTCCGGCACGGGAGACAATATTTTTCCATTTAAGACATGATAAGTCAGAGACACTATCAGCAAGTCAAAGTGAGCCAGTTTAAAACGAATGTCTTAATTTAATTCTCCAGAGAGATTTCAGAAAGGATGGGAAATCACATATCAGATTTTTTCCTCCCCAATCAGTTTAAATCTGTTCATTTCTGCTGCAGACTCAGCGTTTTTTCCAAGCGCAGGACGCCGTTATTCAAGTCTGAAGGTTACTGCTTGATTATACCGCAGATTTTTTTTCCCCTTTTCCTTTGGCTCTACCATTAAATCACCAGTGGAGACTGGAAAAGGGCACCCAGTCAGCCAGTTCAGGTGCCTGAAAAGCTCTAATCCTAACACATTAGCAGATTTACACCAGGTTTTTTTGGCTTGGTAAATATGCAGCAGAATCACCTAAAAGCACTCTAAGCCATAGGGTCGCTCACCTTAGGAAAACCTAATGGGCCAACATCCCACAGTCACCAAACACTTATCTATACTTCAAGCTAATATCACCATCTCCATCATCAGCATAGATGCCACATCTTATTTAGAAGCCTTGACCTTGTAAACACAGCAAAGAAGCAGCGAACGGCTTCAACAGTGTGAAAGAAATGTGCATTTTCTCCAATGGTAGGAGTCGGACACATCTGTTAGTGCATTTAACATCTACCATGAGCTCAGAGCATGTTCTTTCCCAGTGATGCTGGGCATTATCTGTTGGGTCAGAAGCTGTAATGGCAAACTGATGCCAATCTCATAACATAAAAAAATCCTTTTAAAGATGGCGATCAGGAACGCCCCCATAATGTAACCAGATCGCTGTCCTTTGCCTTCACATTCAGCTGAAGGGCACATCTAAGCTCACTCTACATATATAATAGCTATTCCCATTTAAACATGAGTAAACATTTCTTCTGCTCCCCATTTGTTTGCCAGTAAAACCACTAGGGAGCAGTGATGAGTTCATTTGCAAACTCAAGGGTCAGTTTCAGGCTTAAAGTGGCCTTTCTATGTTTTCTGGTAGCAGCAAACCATTGATTCTTTGTTTCTGTAACCAGGCAAGGTTACAACACACACATTTCAGCACAGATTTGTACAGCCTCTATTATTCTGTTGCATGCTAGCTACACTGTGCAACACTCTACCCATACTTTCTAATGGCAATGCTCTGCTTGTTACGTGTCTTCTATCAGAAACATGCTAATATTTAGTGTACTTAAAGCACAACATAGGTAAGCGCTTACCTGTTTATCAGGGTTGAGACGCTCCTCATCGTCTCAGTTCAAAATGGCTGCAATTCCTTCATCCACACGTCTAAAACCGTCCCGTTCATAGAAGCTGTCTGATGAAACAGGATTAGAAAAATCAGTGAAATGTAATTAAACTGTTGTGGCAAAGCTCCAAACATTAAACATTATTTAATCAAACTGCTTATACAGTTCATCTTGGTACAAATCAAGAGTTACGACACAGCCATGCTATGAATTAGCTGTAGATACCAAATAAAATAGGAAGTAAATTCTTTAAAGCACCAAGACTATGACATTTATGGTAATTGATTCCTGCTTAAATTTTCTCACAGACAAACTAAGATGAATAAATTATGCAGTGTTTTTAGTTCCAATTTTGTATTTCCAGGGGAAAAAATCTGTCCCTCATCAAAGCTGTGGGGACAAAAGCTTTGTGGCTGTCAGGTTTCATTATGAATTTGTGACCACACGGTGTAAATTTATTTGTTAGCTTTCATGAAATAAATTAAAAGAGCGCTGTTCCGAGACACAGGAGCATTTGCTCTCATCCTTATTATTAAAAAAAAATGAAGTTGCAGCTGATGGAATAAATTTGTTTGCTTTAGCAGGTAACCTGGTAGCATTCATCTCAGAGATACAGCTGACATTTTCTGCATGTAACACAAGAGAAATACACAATTATTCCTGCAAAGGTCAAATGAGTAGCAGGCACATTATTTATAACACAAAAAGAGGAAAAGATACAATTAATTTAGTCTGCTTGCTCACATTTATGGTCGTATGACCTAAATTTATGATGGAAATTCAGCAGCAGTGAACTTAGTAACGTCCAACAGTTGGGCTTTATAAACTGCAGCAATTAGCACCTCTATTTGACAGGTACCGAGTGGGTCGATGCAGGCAGAGAGAAGTCTCAGGCATGAAAAACAAGAATCCTGCTCAGCATCGACTGATGGAAGGAATAAAAAGCAGAGAAAGGTGAAAGATCCAGACAGACAAAGAGATTGATGGCCTGATTCTCTAGAGAAGAGGCGGTTCTGTGTCACCAGTGCTAGTAAATAAAAAAAACACAGAATAACCATTTCAAGTGTCTTTCCTGTTGTATCAGACCCTAAATTGTGATCACAGCAGAAGAGCTGCATAAAGCCTCACGGTTACAGACTGTGGCAAGTCTGTTTTAATTCAAAAGCTATTCGATTCACATCAAACTGGATTCAAATATCAGCTCCAATATATATTTTAGGCAGCCATTGTTCCAAGAGGCTGATTTATGTTTTCCTGGTTTAACCACATTGATGGTGACCCTCCAGTCAGTATTTCAGATT
>JBAMIG010000026.1:6865470-6878221 GCA_037177335.1 Kiunga ballochi | reverse complement strand
AACCAGTTCCATTATAGGTTTCCTTTTAAGCCTTAGCTTAACCCCATAAGCTAGAAGTTAAAAGGTGGTGCTCCGAGTTAAATATTATTAATGTTAATATTTCATATTAATAATAATTTATGACGCTATCACACACACACACACACACACACACACATTTAGTTAAAAGCCATTTTCTTGTCCAAATGTAATCAGATTATTATCTAAAGTTTTTAGCCAGCAGCTATTTACCATGTGTGGTCCTGAGGGATATATCCACCTTCTATAACTAAACCGTAGCACAGAATGTATGTAGATTTTACTCCCAGCTGTTGTTTTATCAAACATTATTGAAAAGCCAGAAAAGTTACTTTTACACAGGGATATAATATTTAAGGGTCCAACTTCTGAGAGATGGGCCATGTAGTCACATTACAGCTCATCCCTGGATCCTTTTTTAGGTTCTGGAGGTACTCTCAGGTGATCCTGGCGCCGTGGGGCACAATGCTGTCATGCTCGGTAATGTAGGTCCCAAATGTGGGACGTATGAGACTGCCTTTTTTCTTTACACGCATCGAAGCAGAGGATTTTGGGTCGTTTTCTGGGCATTATATATATATATATATATATATATACACATACACACACATACATACACATACACACAAAATAGACCAACATTGAATAAATGCTGACGGACCCAAAGTCTTTTAAGCATCTACTCATCCTTCACATCCTGCATTTACAGTTTTGAAAAACGGGACAGGAAAAAACAAGGCAAAGCACTTGTGTAAAAACAAAATATCCTAATTACACTGACCGAGATGGAGCTGCAGAGACGGCGGCAGGATAATCACAGGTCCAAACAAAGAGGCTGATGAATGTGTGAGGATCACAGACAGGCAGACAAGGAGCAAAAACACAGACAGGAGCAACCACTCAGGTTGATGAGACACAGGTGGGAACAATTAAGGCAGACAATTACAGGTGCAGCTATGAGAGGGAAGCTAAGCAGTGCACATGAGGGGGACATAACTAGAATTAAACCCTTGTAGAACTAGTGTTTTTCCATTAGCTGGAATACAGAATGGTTCTGCTGAACACACCATGTGTGCAGGATCAGCTGTTTATTCCTGCAGCATGTGAGAATATATCTTCTGCTGCAGAGACACAACTTCACAATATGCACAAGTGTGTTTACTGTGTTGCACTGATTGGGTGACCTCTTTAATCCAAACCAGTCAAAAAGGGAAGTATAGAAACAGACTTTAACCTTATTTTCCCTACAAACCTTTTATCTACAGGGTCAGAGGAGCTAATCCAAGCTGCCTTTTAAAGTCCAAACCAGATTCAACCAGATTCAGTCTTTCTGGGAAAATAAACCGTTGTTGTTAGGGTGCAGGTCACATGACTAAACTATGTTTTTTTTTTTTTCCAATACCTGATATAAAAAATTTTGAAAATTTAAAAAAAAACAACCATTTTTTAGAATAGCAGCAGATTCAGGGAAACTAATATTCAAAATAATGCTATAATTCAGAAACATTTATTAACCATGCTGAGAGAATCCAGGTTCATTTTCACCCTCTTGTCCAATTCACCCAAATTAAATGTATTAAACTCACATGGCCAGCGGTGGTATCTCTTTGAACGTTAATGCCAGGACAAGAAAAAGTAAAAAATGTTCAATATGTTCTGATAAAATAAGCAAAACTACTCATCCATGAGGATGTACGTGTACTCCTGATCTCAAAGCAAACTGAGGTGAGATACCACAGAAGTGATCGAATCAAACAGGTTTCACTCAGTCTGAATAAAGTAATATGGAATTAAAAGCATCAGGTGTTTAATTAAGGATGTTTTGCAGGAAGCCATCAGTGGGTGATGGTGATGTACAGCTACGGAGAGTCTCAGAAATACCACGAGGAGTCAGAAAGTAGCAAATCCTAAGATAGTACATGCAAAAAAAGATGATCACTTCAGTAGAAAATCCTCTTCATCTCCATGTGATCTTCCAGACGCCTTCACGAATCATTTCAAACAAAGGCAGAGTCATAAGAGAGCAAATTAGCAGAGATTTTGCAAGGTGGGATGAAACTTTATCTCTCATTTTCATAATCTTACTGAGCTTACAGGGTTTTTTTGTCCCACATTGATGAGACTAATCTTTGCAATCAGCAGAGTCTCTGCTTTCATCACACCATGTTTGCACAAAGAGGAGAAATTAGCAGATTATTGAACATTACTGTACCACACACACACACACACACACACAAAGGACAGAGCAGGCTTTATCTGCAGAGGAGACTGGTGTCTTTTGCACCTTTTCTGACGCAGCGGTGGCATTTTTATGGAGTCATCTTCTGTAGCAACAGGACGGCTGTTGTGGTGAGGAGGAAATTGAAAAGACTCAACAAGGAGGCCAGCTCTGTATTGGGATGCACCTTGGATCCAGTAGGTAATGGGAGAAATGATGATGCATAAACTGTTGGTCATGGTGGAGAAGAGCTATCAGCTACTGCAGAAGACTTCCGCAGCCTGCAGAGCTCCATCATGGCAGAATCCTTCAGCACAAACATGTGAAGAAATGCTTTTGCAGAGCGGTCCTTCCTGCAGCAGCTAGTGCATCATTATTAATGCAGCGGCTCTCTTAATGAAGAGGTTAAATTGATTTAATAAAGCATTAACTCAATGTGCAACATTTAAAAAGGGTTTGCTGCTTACAATCTTTATGTATTTTTGGTTGGTTTTCTCCTCTTTCTGCAGACTGAGCGGTGGAAGCTTGTTGGTCTCCCTCTCCACACCAACAGGTCGAGGAAGATTCCCACCCTTCCTGAATTGTGCCGGAGGTTTTTCCCCCCCTGTTAAAAGGGATTTTTTTCCATCCCACAGTTGCCTCGTGCGTGCTCAAGATGGGGAACAGGATCAAAGTCAGGATGCAATCAGTTTGGTGTGTCTTTAGAGTGCCCTGAGAGGACGTTGTTGTGAAGTGGCGCGATGCAAATAAAGTAGAATTGATATTTTTTGTGTTGTTTTGCTGAAATGTCTCAGCATGAATGTGGTTTTAGTTTGGGTGAATTCTGTATTTATGTGGTTTTTAATCACACTGCATCTGCGCAGCGTTCTGTTTATTAGGACAGTTTTTGTTCTGTTGCCTTTTATTTTTCGTAAATGTTGTGTTATTTGTTTGCTTCCTGTTTTCTCTGATTTGCTTTTGTGCCGCATTGTTTTGTTTTATCAATCCATTTTCCTAAATGTCTGTTTTGCTGTTTTAAGACTGAATTTTCAGGTAATTTCCAGAAAGAATCATTTCCATAGTGTGTTTATTGATTCTTGTCCTTTTCTTCTTCGGTGTTCTCAAAGCGAGGCATCTTTTCTGTGTGGTTCTGAACTCACCGTGTCCCTCCAAACGGCTGGCTCATGATGAGCTGTGCATTTGTCACTGGCTGCTTTTGTCATGCTGAGGGTGTAGTTCTTTATCTTCCACATTCTTGAAATAAATTGCACTGTGCACAAAAAGGAAAAGTCATCCCGTTGCTGCAGAAACTTGTGTTTTATTTAAACATTTTGCTTGGCAGTAATGTCCCTTAGACAGCTGGACACCTGTTTTTACCTCGTAAGTTAAACTTGCAGAGCTTATTTCTATCATTTATAGTGTTACTGTAAACTTGTGCAAACAGATAATCAAATAGTTGTTTATATACAAACTGAGGCAGCTGTCATTTTTCATCAAAGGTGACTTAAAAGTGAAAGAGGAATCAGATAAAAGTAACTGCAAAGACTCTTTTAATAAAATAAAATGGGTTCTTTCGGTTTAATGTCAATCATTTTTTAAATAAGTGGCATTAAATAGTACTGACAAGTGGTACCAGCTGCAAAATATTCCACCCTGAACATGTGCTTTGATTATAAAACCAGTCCCAGATTGTGGCGTACAATATGATTCCTAAAAACAAATAAGCTTCTGTAGATCAACTCAACTCCAGAGTTTGAAATCTCAGACAAAACTCAATGCAATGATTTGTAAATACCATAAACTCCCTGTGGGGCATGGGATGTTTCACCATTTCATTGGAAAATGTTGCTTTAATTTGAATTTGCCTGCAACATAAAGTTGATGCAACAAAAGGATTGAACCTAGCACAGATGAAAAGAATAACTGGAGGATTTGACAAATACTTTGATTCATTGTCAACAGGTCAGTGAAGTGAATGTGTCTAAGAGGAGCACTTCAGAGAGGCAGAGCCTCTCAGGTGCAGCAATGTGCAGATTAAATCTAAGACTTTTAAACTGTTTAGAAAAAAGTTCTTCGATGTAAAGTTTGGAGAGTTTGAAGATTAAACCTTTTATGGGGCATCGGGAGGAATCTGTGGCTGCACAGTAACATACTATGAGTTTCTCCTGGATATCACTGTCTGGGCTCAAGAACACAAAGAATCAATGACTATGAAGACAGTTCACCATGGAAACCACAAATGCAGGGTAAAGGTCTAGCATGGAAATGTGTCATTTGTGAACACAGTTTTAAGATTTTTCAACAGAATTAATGCCATGTCCTGCCAACTAAAAGCACAATTATACCTGGATGCAGAAGACAGATGGACAATTTAGTTTGCTTCAATGTCATTTAAGGAGATTTACTGTCGGAAAACGAAGCAATGTCACTAGAAATCGCAGGGGCTGTGCTAAGTTACTAACACAAAATCAATTAAGGGGCCTATTTTATGCAAAATCGACTTTTATAAGATTTTAATCTTCTTTTAGTGTTAATTAGACCTTAATACAATAGTATAGTAGTTTTATTTTTGTAATTTTATTCCTTTAAGAAAAAAGGTTTGACTTAAGTAAAAGGAAACACCTGACCCCATCGCTCCGATGCAGCACAGTGGAAACCCTTTCAGAAAACTATAGCTACCGCTACTGCTACCGCTACAGCTACCACTATAGCTACCGCTACAGCTACTGCTACCACTATAGCTAGTGCTACAGCTACATATATTGCTACCGCTATAGCTAGCTAGTGCTATAGCTACTGTTACTGCTACCGCTACCACTATAGCTAGTGCTACAGCTACCACTATAGCTAGTGCTACAGCTACAGCTACTGCTACCACTATAGCTAGTGCTACAGCTACAGATATTGCTACCGCTATACATAGCTAGTGCTATAGCTACTGTTACTGCTATCGCTATAGCTAGTGCTACAGCTACTGCTAACGACAATGAACCAGTAGCTGAATCGAAAAGCAGGGGGTATAAATACACAGGAAACCAAATGAAAAACAGGTGGAAAAAAGTAACTAATTACACAAGTGAACTGATGAACAGATAAAAAAGCGGACACAAGACACAAGAAAAAAATTACAAGATAAAACAAGAAATCAAACTAAACAAAAGGATCAAACCTTGACAGAAAAAGATGATGAAGAAAGGGTTAAATAAAATGCAACCAAATCAAAAGGAACCAAAGAAGAAGACAAAAGAAAATTAAGAAAAACATCAACAATTATGTAGATCGAACGAGTATTTAAAGGAACACAAGTAGTATCAAAACACAAAAGTAAACACTGAACTCTGCACAGACACCTATAGAGGGTGAATTAACACACTGTGCAACATAAAAGATGCATGAAAGTATAAAAGGGAAACTTATGACAACATTTAAAAGGAAACATGAATGAGTCTTAATGAGGAAAGAAGTCGCCCAGCCTGTCCAGACTTTTCATCAACAGAAGACATTAGGAGCTGGGATTGTAATAAAACAAGCTTTTCCCTGTATCTAACTAAAGTGTATTTAAAAGATGTTATTATATACAAAATTACTTTATAATGTATTTATATCTAAAAAATCTGAGCATTAAATTCAGAGCAAATCAATGTCTTTTCATTTGCTGGGACCAGCCTGGCGACCAGCATGAGGAAACTACGCCAGGCTGTTCTGTATGGATCTCCCACACATACTGACCTCCCTGCAGGTGTTAAATAAAGTGTAAAAATGGTCAATGTTTGTTGTTTTTGTCCTTATCGCGATGAAAAAGACTGCAATCCTCCAAACAACTCAAAATAAGAGTGAATACCAACATAAGAACAGTGCAGTGAATCTGGCAACAGCCACATATTAAACTGTTGCTCATTCCACACAATACAATCCTCACAGGTTATGCATCACTGTTAGGTGATTAATCAGGCTTTGCTACCATGTATAAAACACTGAGTATTCTCAAATGATTGACTAATCACAAATATCCTTATTTTCTGTTATTATATATACACTACCAGTCAAAAGTTTGGACACAGTTTCTCATTAAACCCAATAAGAAAATAGGAAAAATGGTACTGTAGGCTAGTTATTTTATTTCAGTGTAAAGACATGTTTTGTGTTTTTGTAAGGAACACTTAGTGTTGCTAATAAAACACATTTTGAACGTTTGTATTTATCATGTTTGGTCTTTTATAAGAAACTTGAGTGTTATTATGTACTTTTTTAGTGTTAACTAATGTTGTAATCTAAAATAAAAGTCTCTCAAGACATGATGAAGTGATGAGCTACTGAGAAAAGCAAGTTAGTTTCATTAGATTTAACACTGCAATGGGAAAAAAAAGTTTAAAAAAAAAGTCATTAGGTGCCCTCTGAGTCGGCCATCCTGAATTACCCGCTGGCCAGAGGGAAAATAAAAAGCATCCCAGGTGTCAGCCTCACTCATCTTCTTCAGACTTCACTTTTACACTGCCAATAAAATTGCTCATTTTCTGCTATTTTTAGATAGCACATGTACTGTATTTCCTCATTTCCTCATGCAAATCAGTCCATTAAAACAGTTTTGAGGAGGAAATCCATTATGCTCCTGTTACAATGGCAGGGATGCACGTTGTTGTTGTGCAGGTCAAAGTGTTTGGCTGTGCTATTACGTCCGCCGAGCCACAAAATGCTGGAAAGGCAAGGTATTGCTGTGCTTTCATCACTCGCTCATTTGCCAACCTATAAACAGCCTCTGTCATGTTTATTTCCATGTAAATAAAGTGCAACCATTTAAATTAAGCTGTGAATTTAATCTAGAGGCAGGTTTATCTGCAGCAATTTCCTCATTATTGAAATACAGCCATAGCAACAACTTTATTTGTTATTATCTTGCATTTAATTCATGATTTGCATGTGTTTACCATGTGGAGCCTGGTACCCAGAAGTGTTTAAACTCCCACATAAATCCTAAAGTCAATGCTCAGAACAGAATCAGTATAAATAAGAAACAGATTGTGGGTTTGGTAAAAGTTGCAGCCAATCATATGTGATTGTTTCGTTTATGCTGCAGAAGCTCCATCAAACTATAGGCTAAGACCAAAATAACCTCATCAGCAGAAGAATAAAGACATCTGTGGACTCTCTTCCCTGCTGTGAAATGGCCTTCTCTGGCCTCTATTTAGCCATTTATAAGAAGGAAAGGTCAGCACTAATTGCAGTCAAACATAATGATTTTGATTGGTCATTCTGGTTCATGATGACGCTTGAGAATTAAGCATCAGACTCTGCTCTTCCATCTTCTGAAGACACTCACTGCATTTTAACTTTGGATCATGTCGGATTATCCACGAGGCCACGGCATATTATGTCATCCAAAACAAACTCCTGCTTAATTGAGCATGTCCGGACTAAATCGAATACATCTAAAGGAAGAAGAGGAAGAAGTTGACGGGGCAAATATAAAGGATTCGCTGTAACAAAAAAACAAAACTGACAATGTAAAGAGAAAAAGATGCAGGAACAATGTGTTGTATACCTGATGAATTACATTATTATACGTGACAAGCTCTAATGTAAATCACCTCTTAGCTGCGTTGACACCTCTGGCAGCTTGATTTACATTTAGCTTGTGAAAGAAACTGCTAAAAGACAAGCAGCGCCTGGTTTTACCTTCTTTTTTCTAACCTCTTTCTGCCCTTGCAGCTGCTGTCAGACACATCTGTATGTGAGTTTATTTTTTAATGCTTTGTAGAAGTCGGATACCTTAAACATCTGTTGCATACGAATGCCTTAGTGGGTGGTTGCTATGTTTCCTGAGCTAATTGATAGTCACAAAAGCAACAAATGATTCAGTCTTTTGATTTGAAACAGGAAAGACGCAGATTAGAAGTACATCAACAACAGCCTTCGGCTGGCACGGTTGCAGTCTGGAAATTATTCAGCTGGTTAATTTATTATTTGTGTAATCAAAAGCCCTTTCACACATGAAATGTGCAACATTTATGGCTTCCTCAATCTGTTCACTTATTCAGACATCGGCTACTTTACTATTAATGTTCCTGCCAGTAAAACTGATGGAAAAATCCATGGTGCATGCACTCTATTTGCTATTAAGGGAAGGTTAGACAGTAAATAATGAAGTATAATTGTTTAAATAGAGTTCCAGTTTTCCCAAAGTGCATCCTGCAGCGCAGACACAATTCATATCTGCGTGCCAAGGATGTAGTAGTAGAGTAGAGATGATGGAAGCATCATGCTAACTTGTTTGATTATTGATGTTTAATTATAAAGGTTTAAGATAAAGTATGGTGGTCATGGAGTAAGGGGTGAAATGGGGTAATATTTTACTTTTACTGTCTACACAGTTACTATTTTCTGAGTTTTCAAATGCTAATCTTTTGCTACAAATATATGATCATATAAACATAATATAGGTGTCTGTGTGTTTGTATGTTTAAAGAAATACAGTACCAGTCAAAGGTTTGGACATCCATCCATCAATTATCTACTGCTTTGTCCTTTTGTCGCGGGGGGGCTGGAGCCTATCACAACAGTCAATGGGCGAGAGGCGGGGTACACCAAGGATGGGACGCCAGGCCATCGCAAGGTTTGGACACACTTTCCTATTAAATCCAATGGGAAAGTGTGTCCAGACTTTTTGCATCATGTGTGCTGGACCAGGGATATATATATATATATATATATATATATATATGTGTGTGTGTGTGTGTGTGTGTAATTAAATAATTTATTTCACAACATAAATGCCTTACAACGCAGAGGTACAACTAAGAAGTCTCTGAATAACTTAGAGGGAGTTGTGTGTGTCGTCTGCATAGAAATGTTTCTGTTAAAGCAATTTTATATGCTAGTTTCATCCTCTCTCTCTGAGAGTTTTGTTTGGGTTTTCTGTTGCTGGGAAACAGAAACATCTTGAAATGACCCGAGAGAGCATCTCGACCATGTCATGAGTCTCAGATTTCTTCCTTGTCCAGAGATATGTGGTTTATGAGGACATGTAAGGAAAGCTTTAATGTTCCAGCTTGTATTTTCAGGAGCAGACTCTCTCCAGAGCTCTGCCTGACGGACCTCTGAACAGTCTCCTAGGAATTGCAATTCTTTACTCAGTACCATTTCCTTTGTCTTAATAAACTTATTATCTTTTCCACTTTTAAACCAGACTCCTCATCCTTGACAGAGAACTTTTAATTGCCTCAACCTTTCCCTGTTGTGCACATATACAGCATGCAATGCATAGGATGAGATGTCACTGATGTGAAAAGCACCATCACAGAAAACAAACATCCTTCTTGTCCTTATTCTCTACCTTCTTAAAAATCTCTGTAGCAGTACCTTGAAGTGCCTCGATTGATTCTAAAGGCAGAATGAAAATTCATCCACACCACTGACTTCTACATTAAACTCTGACAAACTGAAACTTTGCTCCTCTCTGGCACTCAGTGACATTCCTGTCAGGGTAAATCTGCACATCCCCTCCTCTATAAATTTCAGACAGATATAAAAGTCAAACATTAGACAGAAAGAAACTCCAAAGTCCAGCATGACTCAACGCACTGGATAGTGCTATTAATATAAAGGTCATTTTTCATCTGGGAAGACTGGAGAAACATGATGTATCTGCAGAGGATTTACTGACCCTTGGGAATTTTTAAAATCCAGAATGAAGAAACAAAGTTATAAAGCAGTTTCTGTTTGTTTGGTTGTTTCTCTTTTTGTGAACATAAATTGGGTATTGAATGGTTGGTGTAAAAGAGAATAAATAATAGATCACAGTTGTGCTGCGGTTAATATTTAATGAGCCACACAGGCATGTGGAGCCCAAGTTCTTTTCTGTGCATGCTTCTGGCATGGGAGCCCTTTACAGTGGTCCATCAGCAGCTCCGAGTCATCCAGATGTGAAGAAAAGAAAGCCTATTGCATGGATACATCAGTCCAACCATTAAAATATGGTATTGTATGAACACAACTCTTTATCATAACATTTCTAACAGGAAAAGATCCAACAGGGTCATCTATCTGTGCATATGCTGTGATATTTCAATCAGAATAATTTAATTGGGAAATTAACTAATCGGAACGGCTAATTTGAGAAACTAGGCAGGTGTTTATTTAACCCGAGGAAACAAATTTAATTTTAACATAACATCCAGCTAATCTGTAATCATATAAGAACCGACTAAAATGATATCATCACTGCTGTCAAACACCATCATTTCTTTATTATTTTTCATCTTAAAGGTTAATACGCTGTCAGCTGCTGCAATGAAATGATCAATCCTCTGTAGAGTCTTTGTTGTTAATAGCTAAAACCACACAAGAGGCAAGGGACTGTCCACACCAGCAGCCTTGTTGCAATTCTGGCAACACACTACTCTGCCTGTCCCTGTAATGAACCTGCCGCTTATTAATCCCTATCACTAATGAGGCTATTCTGAATGATAAGCTTCCCCAGCATCCGCTAATGAACACATGCTAACGCTGCCTGGGCCTTTGCTAAGTACACGTCAGGCTGGGCCAATCCGCTCAGCTGCACCTGTCTGTCGCAGCAGACACCTACCGTAGCCTTCTGTTGTGACGCTGCCTCAGCAGCCCTGATAAATTACTGCTCAGCTCATGCACATCAAAATGACTCTTCAGTCATGCTGTGTCAAAAGGTGATATGTTGCCTTACTCTGAGGCAAAGGTGGTGAAACCATTCGAGCATTTAGAAGCATGAGGCTCACTGTAACTGCACAAAAACATATATTCTCACTTCATGTTTCTTTTCTGCAGCAGAAAAGTCCATACCACATACAAAATACTACTCTGTATGTTAGCTTAATATGCTATTTGATCTTAAAGATGTTAAGCATGATTTAAAACTTTGTATAATTAAGATTTGCACCCAAAGTTGTGTTTAAAAGCAGTGTTGATTGTTGTAAAAGGAGAGTCAATATTTGCACTGTTTAAATTGCACATTTGGGAAGAAGACACACATAAATGAAACCTGCATGCTCATTATTTCATTATTTGACTTTTACATGGACTATAGCCATCCACACAAATCTGTAATTACACACACTTTCCTACTACTAATTTATTAGGGGTAGTTTGGTAATCAATTCTTGTAAAGGGTGTTATTAATGGCCATTCTTGAAATACACTTTATATGTGTATGTAAACAAGCAGTTAGATAACTTAATTATATTAACCTGCAAAGGGAAAAGCCCTGTTCTTTCTCTATAAATCAACACAGAATGCATATTAATGGCAGTGTTTGTCAATGTTTAACTGAATTTTACTATCTGTGCCAAACTTAAGACCAAAATATATCATTTTTTTAATATATCACATTATGTATTTTTATTTTGAAAATCAAAATGTTTGATGTTCATATTGTGATGTATTATTTTAGATAACCACAAAAAATTAATAAATTGGTAACTATTAAATTGAACAGACATGTATAAAATGACATTTTAAACTCTTGTGTCTGAAAAATAATAAAAATGATTGAAAATGTGTTTTTTATTTCTACTATTTTTGCATTTTAAGGAGATAAGGATTGAAAACATCCAGAGAGCTATGTTAAAATATTTATTTCAAACAGTTATTCAATATTATTTAAATATGTATTTAAAATGAAGTTTTAAAATGAAACCTTTTACACTATTTATAGTTTCAATTTTTGTTTAAGCATTTATCAATGCAGTTTTATAATCAGAAATATGACCAAGAATTTCTTTAAAAGAAAGTTATCATTGAAAAACAGCTTGCTTTTATTTTGACAATCTCAGACTTGCTGAGGGTGTCACAGCACTAAAAACAATCCCGCAGTGAACTCCTGTTTGAAATTTTATAAAACCAGACATGAGGACATGGCTTCAATCTTTTCTTGTCAATTTCTTGTAAACACATTTAAATCTTGGTGTTTTACAATAGTGACAGTTGCAGAGATTTGTTTTTTTTCCATGTCAAAGCATATGTCACTTTGTTTGTGACAACCTGACAGCTGGTACCACATCCACAAGTTATACAAGCACTTCCTGAATCTTTGAAGCTGAGTCCCGGGTATCATTTTGCTGCATGCAAGGGAGACTGACAGGACCCACGGGGTGTCATGACACACTGCGTGCAGCACTTAGCATGAAGGTGTGTGTCTGTAGCTCATCTGCTCACGGAGCACAAATCCCACACAGCATTCCTCAAAGTCCCCTTCTGCCAGCAACTTCACCTGCACCAGGTCTCCTGCTATGTCCCAGCACCTCTCATGACCCGATATTAGATGGATCATTTTAAAGCTTTGGGCTGAACTGCAGGTAAGTCACTGTAGTTGCAAAAAGAGTGCAGTGCTAAAAGTGTGGTGTTGATGGGATGGTTGATGAACTGGAAGCCTCATTAAGTCTGTTTTCAGCACATAAATCCGTCTTTAAAAGCTTAAATTTATCCATGGTACTCAATGCACTTAGGTTTTATTCACATTCAGTTAAAATGAGACATTGTAAAGAGGGGAGAAGGGTGAAAAATGTCTAG
>JBAMIG010000026.1:6843478-6861327 GCA_037177335.1 Kiunga ballochi | reverse complement strand
GCCTCTGATTGGTCAACTGCTGGGAGTTGTTATCAGGAGCGCACACATCCGCTGTTTCACCATAGCAGCAGCGAAAGAAATAGTACTCAATTCAACTTTATTTATATGCACTTTAAAAACAACTGTGTTGGCTAAAGTGCTGTAGAAACATTTCAAACATACTAACATCTCACACTGAGTGAAAGCCAAAGAGTAGAAAAGTGTTTTAGGAGAGGAATTCAAAACAGGAAGTGAGTCTGCCTGCTCCACATTCAAAGGCGGCTTATTCCTCAGTTGTTACTTTTAGCCTTATAATTCTAGCAACCTCTTTTGTTTCCTCTGGCTAATCTCCTGATGTTTTTATCCTTTTCGTTTGGTTTACAGCATTCCTCAATGTTCATCTATTGTTTCATGGCTATGATTTTACATTAGCATCCCTCATCTATCTGGTTTATGAAAGTACAAAACAAGTTAGGATAAATGTTACTCACTTTACAGTATTTCAAAAAAATGCCCCATAGTTTCAATAAAAGGCGGTATAGTCCTCTGCCTCTACAGTTTTGATAGCTTTTCTGGCCATCATTACATATATGCTAGCTGCTGCTAGCATTAATGGGATATCTCTAAAATATGTTGTTTTCTTAGCCATAAAAACTGATTGTAGAGACATGCTGGAAAACACAGATGCAACGCAAAAAGAAACTGTTTTCTTCTCATTTTGCATCCGATAGGAACTACTGCCCACAAGTGTGTATTGATTACAATACTTTCTGTGGAACTTATCACTTTTTTATTGAAAGAGTAGAGAGATTACTTTAATTAAAGTTTTATATTTATACTCAAACAAGTCTTCAAATACACCAGTAAATAAATTTACAGATTAAAAGATCAAGTATATTTATTTGACAATGGAAAGCTGCCATTTTTAAGCTGTTTTCCTCACCATGCTAGCATAGCAATGCTATCCTACTACTGTGTACCAGAGGTTAGCATCCTGTTTGAGCTTTCCTTTATATTTTAAAACAAAGCAAGTTATATGATTGTTTCTGGGATTTAATATCTGCTAAACCTTCCAGCTGTGGCAGATTTTATTCAGTCTGTCTGTCCTTTGTGCTGTCAGATGGAAAATGAGCTAAATAGCAGAGCTAATTAAAATAAAATAATTTTTTTTAAAAAAGCTTTAAATGCCCTGAAGGAAAAGTGCTGGAGATGCTTTAACGATGACTTTGGATTAATTCTTCAAACATATTATGACACTATTATTATATAACTTTTTTTTTTTATTTCATTTTGTGTTATGTTAACTTAATAAATTGGTAACCATGTTTAATGCTATTCTAGTGGAAAATGTATAAAATATTACCTTAGATTACCTGAATATCTAAATAATCTTAAATATTATCTGCTTAATAAAACTAAACTAGTTTATTAGGTTATCCAAAATGCAACTTTCAACCAAACAGACTAGAATAAAAAAGCCTCATCTATATATCAATATTAATTCTACATGATTTGTAGAATTACATGAGATGTAATTAGAGTAAGCATGGAGCAGTAAAAAACATAGCAGCTTTCTGAGGATGTGATATTGGGTGGACTTCCTGCAGCAGCAACACATTCATGTTTTCATGCAGACGGGAAACACAAGATGGAAACCTGCATCAGTTGCATCAAGCAGAGGCACTGATATCAGCTAAATATATTTAAAAAATGACACATTTTTACATTTATATCCTACAAGATGTTACATTAAACTTATAGTACCTACATTTATCCAGCAAAACCAGGACATGTCCCCATTAATGCTGCTGTTTGTGAGGCTTTGTCTTCCATGCTGTGCAACTCCAACTTAATTAACCTAATCAGGCTCTCAAAAGAAAACTACACATGTAGTTAATAATACTGTATAATTATTCCAAATGATCATTTTACTATTCAATGAAAATGTTTCTATGGGAATAAAACATTGTAAATTACTGCAATAAATAAGTGAGAAACAGGCTTAGTGGCGTCTACAGAGACTAGAGTCTGGTTCCTGTTAGCTAACCATAGTGTAAATTAGCACTAGCTTGTTAATTACACAACTAAATAACAAAAATAACTAAATAAAAAAACCACTGTCGAGCTAATTTCTTGTTGAATATTTACCTAAGCCTCACAATACCAAGAAATATTGCAATTTCAGCAGAGAAAATGCTTCAGGATCACTGAGAATAGCCTAAATGGAGGAACAGTCGGCAGCTCCATGAACCATGTGAGTTCTGCATAAAATTTTCATATCTCTTAAAAATACTTGGGTGTAAAGACATGCAGGCCAGGTGGAGTGACATCAGGGACAACCAATCATAAAAAGCAGCAATATCAATGAAGGACCATGTGTCCATCCAAACTCATTAAATGGTCTTCAGCTTCTGATGCCATTTTCCACTTTGTCTTAGTGCCTGTTTCTCATATCTCTGTTTCCTGTATCAAAATATTGTTTATGGACAGTTAACTCCACCCCCCACCAAAACTACATCCATTATTTCTATGTATTCATATGAACTGAATGGCATAAAACAAAAACACCATATAACTTGTATACTTAAAAGCTGCTGCACTTCCTGTATGTTCATCACATTTAATATGTGATGTTCTTTTTTTTGGCAGCTTTAGTTCCAATTAAACAAATCTGTAATTGTTCTGTTCATGTGCCAGCATTGTGGTAAAACACCTGCAGTGAGCTAAACCTACTCCGGCATAGATTGACTAAAACATGAACATACTGTACATCAAAAACATTCAACAGTCAGTACCTAATCATCTAATCTCGTGTTTATTCAGTTCTTCTAAAAGCAGGAGCTACGTTTGTGCTGCAAAGATTCCTCGTACCAAGCAAGAATCAATCAGTAAATACATTATATCGACAGGGCAATAATGCTTACACATTTATCTGACTCAGGTAAAGTCGTGACATGATTTTACATCAGCCTGTGCTGAATCTGCAGCTTAATCCCTGCTCAACACAGGTGGGAATCTTCCAGGCATGTACCTTCCCATTAAGCAGATGTTACATTACTTCCATGTGGGCTGTTGTGGTTTTAGAGAGGTAGGGAACTGAAACCACCATCAATATTTCAGTTTGAAAATTTTCACTACAACTCAATATCAACCAGGGCAAAGGGAAAAACATTCAGAAGTACTTTTGTAAGATTTGATATCAGCGCTAGAGCAGATTCCCACAGGGGCATTTATTACACTGTCAATAACTGCTTTCACTTGTCAGCCTGATGTTCTATTTTAGGTTTTGCTAAACTGGCAGTAAAACATGAAGCTTTTAGCATCTTAAAAATCTTTCCACTGAGGTGCATGGCTATGCAGATTCAGTTATGACACTGATTGACACTGAAGCACGCGAGAGGACCTTAAACTTCTTTAAACATAGTAAACTTTGTGCCATGTTTTAACTGGGATCAGAGCAGCAGATAGAGTTCATCCGCCACTGGACATCAGGGACGACATTTTCAGTCAGAGCAGAATCATTTTATCTGACCATGCCGTTTCAGAAGGTCATCTTTTTTCACACATTCACTGCAGATAAACCTGTTACAGGTGCTGTACAGATGTGAGCAATAGGTCTATTTGAAATGATAGTAATCCAGATTTTAAGATCATCTACTTTTTTCCGTATTCAGAGCTTTGGTGTCTGAGGACCTAACTCTGAATGTTAGAATTGTTTATTGGTTTATATTTATTAAACTTTTTTCCCTTGAGTTGCCAGTTTTATTATTGAGAGGTCTGGGGCAATGCAGTTTTCAGTATCTCCTATGCATCGTGTTTTATGAGAGCGGTTCTCATGAACTGTTGTAGATTGGACTGTTTGTGTAGCTTGTAGCTTTTGGGACCCTTAATAAAAGATGATCAATTAAGTATTATACTTCTGGATTGCATTACTGCAGCTATGTGCAATAAACACTTTTTTTCATGCGAAAATCACATGAAAATAAAAATGCTAATTAACGATGGAGCTGCACTTATTCACTGAGACATTTCAAAAATAAAGGTAAACCTTTTTGAAAGGGGCTTCTCTCATTGTAATTAGCATAGCAAACCACAAGCTAGCTACTCCAGGCAACTGAGTTGTTTTTGCTTGTTTGCTTATGTGACTTTTGCTAACTGTCTATGTTAGCTACATAAGCTAACTAGCTAGCTAAGCCTTCAAGCTCTCTGTAAATCAATACTTTCAGCAGCACAATATAGAGATAAATAATGGACCACATTTACTGTTACAAAATGTTATGAAACAGAATTTGCGTGCATATTAAGGCAAGTTTTTTGGTGGGTAGAAAATACAGGCTACAAATCACATCTGAGACATTTTGGCTTAGAACAACTGAACTAGAGCCAGAATCACCTTCTGCTCTTGATAAAGGTGAAATGTTCTATTTCTTCTTTGTTCTATTTTTGTGGCTGTTTTATTAATTTACTTGTTATTTGAGTTAAGGAACTTTGCTCTGGCAAACTTCTTCCTAGTTGTACTGACACACTTGAAAATAGCTTAAAAAGGCCTCGTCTTTTCACGTTACGAGACAGGAGGGGATCCTCTTTCAGCTGACAGTGTGTGAAACAGCACAAACCAACTTTTTATATGAAAATATCTGTTAAATTAAAAAACGTCTAAATGTATAATTAGCTGACTATGTGTGTCCAGATTTACTCAACAAAACTAAACATTTCTGTTGAGTTCATCAATCATTAAACAACACAACTCATTCTTATATTTGTCCTCGCAAGCATTTTCACTAGGATGTTTATATAGTTACTGTGGTATCCTCTAGGTTGTTCATCATGCATGCTTGTGTTTTCATGGTGTTTATTATTTTTCTCAGTTTGTCTTCGTATGGGTGCTCCTAGTGATTGTCTGCTTCCTAAAAGTTTGTTTAATGGTTTAGTTTATTTCAAAGTGCAGCAGATAGTTTCTTAATGGGTTGGTTGTATACTAGTAGTTCCTGTTCCTGTATCTTTATTACTTTTTTTCTTCCCTCCTTCTTTTATTTACTCCTCTTGTCAGTTCACTCCATGGAAAAGCACATTTTTTCGGAACAACTCAATACCCCAATCCCCCTTTCGGCTGGTCGGGATATGGTTAAAGACAACTCATCAGCTAAAGAACAAGCTGTACTTTCACTATAAATGGACATAATGATCTCTTCATATTACTCAAACAACTTCATTAAGCTTTGTGGGGTTTTTTTACGATGCTGCCCAGTTCTTCCTTCCACCAAACGCCTCGCCACCCCTCATTTTATTTGAAAATAAACAACTACAAAAGCATCGGCTCCTTTGCCATCTCCCTTTAATGTCCCTGCAGTCCATCATCTGCTCACTTCTGGCAGCGCAGCTTTGAAGTTCATAAACTGTGAAGCAAAGGATGGCTGATCTGATGGTCACTGCAACTGAGGCAGAAAGACCCCGCTCAATAAACCCAGAGAGCGAGATGCCTTTTTCCAGCATCGCAGACAAACATTAAAGCCTGGCCTGTAAAATCATGCATCCAAACACATTTTACCTTTTGCTCTCTCTGTCAATCTGCCTCTGAAAGTCTTTGGGTGTTGTGTGATGGTGATGTGTTGAGGGCACTTCAGGGATAGCTTAACTCTTGTCAAATGAGCTCCTCTGCTCAGAATAAGAGCAATTATTTGATATTTTACTTCTTAAAAAGCTTGGAGGTTGTTTTCCTACGCTAACTTTAGCGAGGTCTTCAGTGACAGGCACAGTAAACAGAGTTGTTTGGTTCATCACGATTATCTGTGACGTTGCTGACAGTGATGTGCAGTTTTATCAGTTTTATGAGACAAAATATTCAGGGCTACTCAACATTTTAACCAAAACAAGAACTGGGATTTGATTTCAACACGTTCCCCTGCTGAGCCCACCCCATCACTGTTACATGTACCATAGGTATTATATGAATACATCACAGGAGCTTCGGAAATCAGTATTCAGGCTTTGCCTGTACGCTGTTATGAGGCCGCTGGTCAGACATAATGAAGGTGTTCTAGAGCAGACTTCATGTAAAGGGGAAGGAATGAAGTTCACTTGACCTCAATATATTCCCCTCAGCTTCTGAAAATTGCTTTTTCTTTAGTCCTTCCACTTGATATCTTTTTGCCAATCACAAAGAGTCACAAAGATCCTCTATGTTGGTGCACTGTCAGCGCAGCTGTCCTAGCTAAGATTGTGTTTAAGAGCATGATGCACATGTGCCAGCTCAGCAGCTGTCACCTAAAAACGAGGAAGGCCAGAGTATGAAAGGAAATTTGTTCTTGCTTGACACAAGTTGCAAGCGTGGCAAAACGCTGCGGAGTGGCACCGAAGCCCAGTGGGTAAACAGACTTGTCTATCAAACAGGGCGTTGGATCTGAGTCGTCCCGTTGGAAAGCATCTGCTGAAAGGGCCTAAAGTAAAACATAAAATCTGCTTTTAGGACAAAGATGCAAGCAAGCTGGAAGGTCTTCAGCTAATTACAAACTGTTAGATGCAGGAAAAGCTCAAAAACTTTCTTATCACATATAAAACTGGTTTTTGTATAATCAGCTTATGAGGAAAATATTTAACATATTAATTAAAATAGTTCTAAAAGCACCTTTATGCCTAATTTAAGCATTTATTTTATATGTCGATTATGAATCGCAGTGATGATCACTTCCACTGCTTATATAAATATCAAAATGTCTAATACTAAACAAATAAAATGCTAACTTCATTATTCATCCATTATAACTTTCAGTTGATGTAGCCACAAACATTTCCCATCACCATGTTTTTGCAAGAACATCACGTAACTCAGGAGAAATACAACCCTTATCTCAGGATGTGGTCATCTCATACAGACAGACAACCCAGCACGTTTATTCTCGGGTCAGATGGGATTATATTTCAACTAAAGTTGCAAAAGTCATCGTTTCTAATGAGCTGTGGGTGCATTAGTGTCACTGAGCTGCATGCTACCATGAGTGACGTCTTACTGAGGAAGGTCCTTGATTACTTAAGCTGGAAAAAATAGACTATATTCTGCACAACTTCCAGCTGTGTGGCTTTGCAGACAGTGTGTGTGTGTGTGTGTGTAAAGGGGGGATTTACTGGCCTGTCTGCAGTCAAGATCTGTCAGCTATTGAAAATGTATGAAGCATCATGTTGAGCAGAATCAGTAACAACTACGGAAGGAAACTTGCTACTTAAATCTTTTATTTAATAAGAAGGAGTCGAGATTTCTACAAAAAAAACATTTCTTAAAAGGACTTTCTACAGTTTCCAAATAGTTAAAATTTTAAAATGAAGTCAGCATTCACAAAATGCATCATTAACACAACAGCAAACATGCCTTTATGATACCCATCTGGAATGTAACGCTGGGTTTTTGCCAGTGAAAAATCGTCCCTTTTGCTTCTGCGTCTGAAATAAATGTTTGATTTTCACTGATATTATGGAGGAAACGGATAGAAAGACTCTGCTGCGAGGTTTAGTTTCCCAAAGTATGGCTCAATTAAATGTGAAAATGCATCTTAATTGAGCTCAACGAGGTTTGTCAAAAGTGTGTTTGAATAAAGCACACAGGGGACAAAAAAACGTCCTTTATCATTGTGTGCCTGCATGGAAACATTCACCTAGTGCATTAAGAAACCCATCTTGTAATAAGTCAAAGCAGCAATAAAAGAGTTTTATGGTGATGACTTGCAGTTATTAGGCTTAATGAAAAGAGCTTGTCGAAATGTCAGATAATTGATCTACAGAGCAGCTGCTATCTTTTTTTTATTAAGCATCTAGATGGAAACATTCATGTAATAACGCCTGAGACATACAGCGTGCAGGAGATTACAGCAGGAAGGAAACTATTACATTACGAGACGCCAGCAAGCATGTTTCACACTAACGTCGCTGGAAATTCAAGCCAGACACTTCTGATTTTATGAAACAAGGTGCTCTTACTTTTCCTCCCAGTGCAGACTGGAGCAACTACAACCATTTAAGTACCACCAGCTTATCTCCCACCAGGTTTGCAGCTAATGCGAGGTCCGAACAGTCCATCTCACACAGTTTTAATCATCATAATCCTCTTCAGTCCATCTCTCCTTTACCTTTAACAATGACATCTTTCACTCACAGTCTATTAAGTCTAGTAAATGATGCAAACTATAAAAGATCATCTTAGATTGATTCACTGTAAGGATCTCTGCTAATCCATGCATTCACAGGAGAGCTGCTTCCATCATCAAAGACCGCCACCCACCCCCATCCATCCTCTCCTCCCCTCAGGTTGGAGGAACGGGAATGTGACATGCAGGATGAGCAGACTCAGAAACTATTAGATTCTTACTGGTCCTCATGTAGCTCTGCTCTGCATGTGTTAGAGGCAACCCTACTTTAACACACCTGAAGAGAATAAATGCACGTTAACAGGCTGCAAAGATCCTAATTTTATTCTGTTCTGCGGGCATTTAGCAGACGTTTTTATGCTAAGTGACGTACATCAAAGAAATAAACAACACAATGAAATCAAACAATATGATGAGAAAGTTCATTCATTTAAATCAGGTGTGTTAAAGCAGGGCAGGGGTACCTGAGGACCAGGGTTGTGGAAACTCTGCCTTTAAAGTTAACATCAGACTATACATTTACTCATACTGACTGTATTATTTTATTAGAATTATTTCTATTATTTATTTTTATTAGAATTATTTTCATTATTATTTTTATTAGAATATTTCTATTATTTATTTTTTATTAGAATTATATTGTAATTATATTATTATTATTATTCAGTATTTGCACAGGTATATTACTGTCTACCTCATGACCATTTTTAATTTTTTTTTATTTTGCACAATTACTTATTCAGATGCTGAATGTTGCACAGTTTATGTAGCACACTGCACATTATGTACTTATATTTTACTTACAGTTTATATTTCTGTTCGCTCTTTGTAGGCTCTTCTGAAACTAATCTATTCTATATGCTTTGATTATTTATGGCAATCAGTGTGGAGGGCAAAGTAAGAATGTCCTGCACAGGGAAACCCGTTTCCTTACTGTGTATATGACGATAAACACTTTGAATCTTGAATCCAAATATCTAAGCATATCCTTTCTTGATAAACACAAATGATCATTATCAGTTTCAGGGTCTGATCATGTGCTATTTAAAGCGTTGAACCTTCAATAAATATGTATACTTCTGATTGTGTTATGATAAAATAAGACGAAAACTTTCTTTTTAAATTAACTTTTCCGTGTTTTGACGTGATAATAAAAGATAATAATCTTAGAATTGCCAAATCTTTTAATTCGCAATGATCTTGCATTAAATAAAAACACACTTAAAAAAATCACAGTATGTCACTAAATTATTCCACATCCCTACAGAGCCCTCCTTATTTAGCTACATTGTTTTTTTTTTTACTTACTTTAATGTTTACATGCCTACAAACGTAAAGCTGGTTCCTTTCTTTCTCGTGAACAATCTTAAAATGAGATTTTTAATGCATTAGCATGGCTACATAAAAAAGAAGAAGCACAATAGCACTGGTGACGGCAAAGTAGACATCCACATGGAGATGGGACACATCTACATTGTAAAGCTGAGGGTGCCTTTTGTGATCTCACAATCAGACAGCGCTTGCTGTTGGCTTCTTCAAGCAGAGTGAGGGGCGACAAAAGTGGTTAGCCATTGTTGCATAGATGGGAAGAGTAATTACTTTCTCCTCTATTCAGTTCCTATCTTCATGCACAACCAGCAAACCCTGCTCAAACTCCATTATATAGTCGCCAAATGGAACAATAGCTCCTATATTCAGCGGTTTTGGCGACCAAAAGAGACAGTAACCCCCCTTCTGGGGTTACGGCTTAAGTCATGTCATGGTCTAAAGCTGCACACGGACTTTTGATTTATCGCTTCATGGTGAGGTGTTGAATCATCTCTTTACTTCTTCTTTAGGTCTTGATGCTCACCTTAGTAAATAAAACCCTGTAAAGATTTAAACATTCAACAAAAGGCTGTTTTGAGTCGTGATCTTTGCTCACGAAGCAAAAGAAAAAAAGAAACGTCTGAAAATAGGAGCACCCTGCTCTTCATTGTTTGTCACAACCAACTTTTCAGGCGCGCTCTAAATTGTACTAAATTGAACTGTTAGGGCTCAGTAGACAATTCCTAATGAATACAAGGGCGACACATCGCACGCACATTTGCCTGAGAGCACACAGATGTTACAGTGGAGCCTGAAGTAGCACAGAAAGCAAGGCACTTGTCTTGTCTGATGAGAGGGCTCATTTGGAGCTGCCATTAGTAGATGTATGATTTATGACTCCGGCTGCCTCTCCTGCAGAAACCGCCGCTTTCACTTCAGCAGCATCAGCTCTGAACAGTCTCTCTCTCTCCAATTCTGACATGCAGCTCAAATGCAGCACGGTGAGCTTTACTGGTGTGGATCGATGCTGGGGAGACGGTGCCACATACCATGAGAAAAGGCTTGTTTTCAGAAAGTGCGAATGATGAATGGCAACGAAGACAAAAGGAGAACGTGCCAGGAAGTTCTCTGCAGGTATCTTTCCTTACCGCTTATGAAGATGTATGTATTATTCAGAAAACAAATCTTATTCTTGGAAGAATAATTAATCTTATAATTAATCTTAAAATAAGGCTTTTAATACCAACAAACACAGAGACCCACACACACACACACACAGGTCACTGGGAAGCTTTAAAATCAACTTTTTTATTAGCATTGTTATGCAAAAAAACATTTACAGGTATTGTTTTTATAAATAATATAATAACTTGTGTTTTAGTTGAGGGAATAAAAACAGCTTTTACACAGTAACAGTTAAAATATTTCTGATAAATTAATATAAAAGCTTTTATGATAATGAATTCATATTTTAGAAGTCAGCATCCACAAAGCGCACAGTAACTTCCATCCGTAGCTTTACTGATGCATTATTTCTTGCTTTGCGTTCTTAGTTGAGCATTTATCTTCACTGGACTCAGTAATAACTAAGTATTGTTAAAGTTGATCTGTTTTTATTTTCAGCCTTGTGAAAGCAACATGAGGACAGACTATGCTGCTATGAGCTAAATTAGCTTCTATGTGAACTCCTTACCTCTGCCCTGATCTTTGCTTTTGTTTTTATTTTCATGGCCAGACCATAAAACCTTTCCCCAGTGTGATAAACACACTCATTTGTTTGCATTAGATGCACTGCAGCAGGAAGACCAAAGGGTGCAGAGGGGGTCCCTTCAGGGAGCTGTGCTCCGGCTGACCACCATCATTGCAGCAGCTCTGTAGCGAGTTCTATGCAGTGGTTTCAGTCAGAGAGCAAGAGTTTTGCTTTAATGTGCAAAAATACGCAATAATAATAATGTGCTGAGATCTGTTTGGTTTAACTGGATTGTTAATCAGCTCTGACTGTTTCCTACTCAGGTTGTGGCTTCATAACATTTAGGATAAAAATGTTATCAGTCAGGAAAGAGACATTAAAATACATCATGTCACGATGCTTTCTTGAATTTATATCAAACGATGACATCACACTTAATTACACTAAATGGTAAAAACTGAACTTAAATGTTTCCCTTTTTATTTTTCATAACTCAAACTTCCCCAAATTTCACGGGACCGGATGTGTTCTCACTGCTTACTGTCCTTCCTTAGCATTGCTTTTATGTTGGAGTTATTGTTCCTGTTGGCTGAAAGTGAGCCAGCCCAGATGGCAGACATCTTTGGGTCTGATGCGGTCCACTTTTGGCATTTATAGCTCAGGAACGAAGCAGTGTGGACCAGATGTGGTCCAGGTAATTATGACCTTGGATGTGGACTACAGGAAGTGCATTATGTGTCATGTAGCAGAGTTTAGCTACCATGGGAATGTGGCGGCCAAACCAAACCGCAGAGGTTATTTGAGCCAAACATCTTGGAAACATGTCTAGATTTTTACAAATCTTTATTTATTAAAGGTTACTTTCCCACCTACTTAAAAAATTTGCCTAATTTCGGGGAGTCATGTCTGCTTTTTATACCTTCTCTGCCTCCTAAATCAGTTTAAGGGTTTATTTCTAATCCATCACAAACACTGGACGTTGCTCTTGCACATAGACATGTTATTCAACTCCCCAGGAAGCCCTGAGGCAAGCTTCTATCAAAAAGTTCCTCTTGTAGGCTCAGGTGAGAACATACAAGGACTCGCCTCTGAATACCTAAAGCTGGTCACTTGAAACTTTTTTTTACCATCTTTTATCCGTTATATTTATACTAAATAACTAATTCTGTCCACATTTTAATCTGAGATATTTATGTGAAAATGACACATTCAATGTCTTCATATATGACTCGCTGCCTTCTCCTCTAAGGAGGAAGTACTCGCCGATGGTGGCAGAACCAAGGCGCTGCTTCTTGACGGGGTGCTGTGACATGCCATGTCTGCCCATCTGTCAGGAATACAGACCCATCAATCAAACACCTGAAAGCATGCGAGTGTGAGGCCCGATGAACACCCATTAATCACTTTGAGACATAGACGGAGGTGGGGTGGATGTGGTGTTTAAGTGCTGTCCTTCTGAGCTGTATAGGAAATAGAAACGTATGCAGATGATGCTAGTATTTACTGCAAGTAGAAAATATCTCTTTTATCTATTATCGATTTTATATCTATACTAGAAACACAGGAATAAAAGTAAAGAGCGTTAAAAATGACTATTTTATTAGTATCAGTGGTATTACAACAGAAGAAGCAGAATACATGGACTGAATATGTGCCAGAATATCAAAAGGTCTTATAAATGCTGTGGGTTACCTGGAATACACAAGAGCTATGAGTCATTATACCAATAAAATGTCATTTAATCTAATATATTCTAATCATTTTATCTCGCTCTAAATTACAATGATGTTGTATGTGAACACTTTAACCACACTGTCAGCATCAGCTGCAACACTTTTACTGGTTTAACGTTTGAATAAACTTCAAGGATCAAGGCAGCAAGAGACGCGGCGTTAACATCTAAATTCAGGACTGAGGTGAAAGACGGACAGGTGAGTTTAACTGTTAGGAACAAATGGTACTGATCAAGCAGGAAAAACCACAAACGCGGGGCAACAACAGACTGACGGCTAAATAAACTGCAAGTGTTGGAAAGTCTGCAGAGTTCATCATTGCTGCAATAACTCATTTATATTATGCTTGTTTGAATTTACTTATTAGCAATAAAGCATGAAAACACCCAGGAAAAAGCAATATTCCAGGACTACTTTTGTTTACTTTTTGCTGTTTTCATGCACAAACCTGAGATGCTCATAATAAAAACATAAACAACTGTCCCGGTTGTATCCCCTCTGGTTCTAAAGCGACACAGAATAATCTTCTCTCCACATGCTGGAGAAACTGGACTAAAAAAGGTTCCTGCTCTCCAAGCTGTGGATGTGGACATGAAGGCAAAATGATATTAAACATAAAGCAAAATGAATTTATGTTTAATTTTGACTGTTTAAAATGTTTTAATGGTGAACTTTTATTTCTTGTTTGTGCTTTTTGTCTCTAGTCTGCAAACTAAAAACCAGCTGGTTGCATAAATTGTGATATTTTGGGTTTTTAAAAATCACTTGAACTGCTGCATGTGTCACTGACACACGGCATGAATGCAAAACCCACTTGTAGGTTCATTTAGTATGTGGAGAAGACAGTGCTGCCAGAAAAATGTTTAATAAAAGAAGACCACCCTCCTGCCCGATGCGGCTTGTTGTGCAACAGGAGATGAATTAAGAAGATCTTATTGACCAAAATAAGAAGGATATTTGTTTCCACTGTTGCTGAAAAGGTACATTTGTTCTTTTACATATTGGCTTTGTGTATATAAGCACCACTCATATTGAGGTAGCTGGAATATGTCCTGTATTTCAGGGTAAGGGCATATCAGCACAGATTTCAACAGTAATTGCTTAATAATACAAAGAACTACTAAAAATGTACATTTATACCTCTGGATATAGTCATCTTGTCAGCTATATCCTTATATAAAAATAGATATAAAACAGAAAGGGCATTAAGCTGCAGGGTGAAGTCCCATGGCAATTAACTGTGAATATGCAGGAGGGCAATTATTCCTGTTTATCACTGCTGATTTTATGATGCATAGTTTACTCTGATGAACGTGGCGGGCTTTGTGGCCTCTGAGCTGCTAACTATATGAACACTGGCATAAGAAGCAAGAACGCTGTGATCCTGGCTTCAAATCAAGGACATTTTCTGCTTCATCTTGTTTTCATATTCAGCAAAAAACTACAAGTCGCACGTATTAATCGGACTTTTCCCCGTCGTGCGCTACAACCTAGCATGCTATCAGCAGCTCAGTAATGAGCTCTTTCACCAACATGTGTTTTTTAACCTGCTGTATTAAAAACAATGTTTTATCACCATGAATACTGCAGGATGGAAATGTGGGGTAATTTAGCAGGATCTTTTGTGAGGAGTTAGATGAAGAAAATAGCCTCAGGATGACACAACTGTGGCCTGCAGCCATAGACAAGCATGTACCAGAAGCTGACCATTTGTATTGGTATTATGGAGTGAGCAGTCAGCAACTTGAATGGGAACGAGTGACATCGAGCAGAGATTTGAGCAGAATAAAGGCAACTTGGAGAGCTAGCAGCACTTTGTAAAGACTTGTTCATATAGATAATGTCAAGTTTCCATGTGTTGCTTCTAAAACTGCACAGAGATGACACTTCCTCTCTGCATGAGCATTACCGGAGGAGGGTTTTAAAACAACACAATTTTACATCTGATTCAGGTGAAATTACAGCTACAAACATATCTTTCCTGTAAAGGCCTCAGCAGAGATTTCACTGATAAATATCTCCTTAGTACGCAGATACATCGCTGAGACTAGAGACCAATATAAGTATACCCAATCTACACCGTCTACCATTAATCAAGGCTTTCTTGTGAACCTAAATGAGTATGATATGCATTCTCCATCAGGAAATTGTGAGAAGGAGCACTGATTATATCTGGATTGATGAAAGAGACAATCAGTGATAAGCGACAGTTTGAGAGCAAATTGGTGGAAATTGCATTTATTGTTGAATTCTGCCTGGTAATGTGTTTTAATATTCCCATTCAGTTTCCCTTCAGTCTGGTTTAAAGCCTTTACATCAAACCGTGTAATTCCTATACCAAACATAAAGCCATGTTCAGGAATGAGGAAATAAAAATGATCCGAAGCTGGTGTTGCTCATTAGAGCCAGTAAAATCATTGAAGGACGTGAAAATGACAGCCGATTGGTTTCTGCTTTGCATTGATGACTGATCTGTATATTTATATCCAAAAAAAAAAGTTCCTTTTATTCTCTTTTAAAGAGCAGGTTATTTTCGGATGTTTTTAGATAGTTTAAAGAAAAAAAACATTCACTTGTAGTTGGGATGAGATGCATAATTTATGAGTAAGGACAGCTTCTCTGCATGTGATCGTAAAGACAGATAAAGGAAGTCGTCCTGTGCCTCATCATAGAGCAACAAAACAAATAATACATTTAGTTTGACTAAATCACAGGATTGAAAGTCTGGTGGCTAACCTTTAGCCACTTTTTTAAATAAAAAAAAACATCAAAAGACTGTCTGAGACTGGATGGTTTGATCTCCACAACAAAATGTTGGCCTTGTGAAGGTGGAATACAGCAAAACGCCCAGGGCTTCTGGATTCTCCTGCTAATCACACCATCTTTACCTGTGAGCCCAAAACATGCTGCTTGCAACAAAACCGCTCTGAACTACTGCTTCAGCGTATCAAAGAAAACCTCTTGTTGAAGAGGGATCATTGCATCAGGCTACATTTGTGTCCTTTAATGATTCTGCACCAATACTCAGAGAAACCGGATCGACTCGGGTCAGATTTAGCTTTCTGCTAGCGGTCAATGTGAGGCTTTCAGAGAGCCGGCAGGTTTCTCACACATGGCATGTTTGGTTGTGGGTACTTTAACCTTTTGGGCAGGTCAAAGTTTAAGCCTTTTGTGATGTTTTTTTTTTTTTAAAGATTGAAAAACATCTGGTGAATATGAACATCCACGCTCAGAGCCAGTGAGGTTATCTGATAAACTAGTTTGTTACAGAAAAGAAGCAAAGTTTAAACTCTAAAATGATGCACTAAAGAGGAATCAGAACATCACTACTAATGCAGGGAGAGTTGCAGAACTTAACCTTTGTTAAAACTAAAACTTTGCTTTTAATCGGTCAGCTCTTGCATCTGTTTGTATGCATCAGTGGCTTTCAGACTAATAACAAAGTGGCAAGCAGCGTTAGAGGCCCTCGTACCTCTGCTGCCGCTGGGCCAATGCTGCCACCGTGTCCCCTGGTGACCTTCCTCCTGTGCTTCACTGACCCTCAAAGCAACCTCACTTCCTGTCATTTAAGTCTTAACCAGGAAGCATCTCCAACCTTTGAGGAAACAAAGGCACAGGCAAAAGTTTGGACACACATTCCTGTTGGATTTAATGGCTATTATTATGGGTTATTTTAGGTGCTTTATTTAAAAAAAAATCACATTATAAACCACTGAAAAAACAGAAATAAAATGGGAAACATACATTTCAAGAGACCTAAATTTATGTTAAAATATAAACAACTCATATTTCACACAGACTTTACTCATTTCTCTGCCTATTGCCATATACATGTAATCCTGTCTCAGAGACCTTTCCTTAGTTTTTCTGAAGTAATTTTAGATTTCACTTAAAAATAAATGGAATAAAAAAACCTCTGTAGTAATGACTCTGAAATGATTTAAACCAGTAAGGTAGAAAAAATATATATATATACAATTACTCAGTTATTCCATGCAGTAAAAACAAAACTTATTTTTTTTTCACATTCTTCATTTTATATAATAAATATTTTTCAGCCATTTTTTCTTCTTTATAAGTTTACAAAGGGTGTTTTAGTCAAGTAGCCAGCTGACTAGTTTATTGATGATCTATTCTATGTAGTATGTAATATGTAGAACTGATCTCAGAAATGAATTACAACACGATGGATATATTGTGAAATGATCTTATTTCATTACTTAAATCGTGACCACATTTATCCATCAATAACTTTTTGAGTTATGTTGCAAACAGACAGACAGACAGACAGACAGACAGACAGACAGACTCCAGCGAAAACACAACCCCTGTGAGGAGGAGGTAGAATGGACACTTCCTGTTTTTCACAACACATATGTCCGAGAGGCTAATTTGCAGGTTTTGCCATGTTTGTGTCGTATTTCGTTCATATCGGTCGATGTAGTGAGCGGAGGAGTTGTGGAGCCATTTTGCATCTTATCCATGATTTTTCACAAACATATTTTTTGCCTGACCCAATCTAGACTCGATTGTGTTCATTTAGCCAAAATTATGGGTGACTTAGATTCTGGCACTGCAAAAAGCGCTACATGCTACACTGCTCAACCCTGCTGTGTTTTAAACGCACAAACACAAATACATTTCATAAAAATGGAAACAAAAACAGGGGATTAGCTGAGTATGGCAACACAGCAGACCTTTTACAGTGTCTCAAAGGTCTCTATCTTCATTATGTTTACAGAAATCCATGCAGCACTTTTCATTCTTAAGTCTCTGAAACATAAGAAAATATCCCTTATGTACAACATTGTCACTCATTCAACACTCTGCCAGGACGCAGGGAACGTGGGATTAACTTCAAGTACAGTGTCTGTTTTCATCATAATTTTCACCCACTGCAGAAATGGGATTTCAGTGACCGACCCCCCCCCCCCCACACACATACACACACACACACACACTCAACAGTCATACAAGCTTTCTCGTTCTGTCAATGTCTAACTC